>JAENPR010001760.1:0-114347 GCA_018135685.1 Themeda triandra | reverse complement strand
TGCGAAAACCGTTTTCGTGAAGACCGTTCTAGCCACTTTTGGTACGAAAAGAGTTGCATTTGAGTTTTTCTTAACACCCAAGTCATCCCGTTTGCCCCAAAACTCATGTTTAGCTCGTTTCTAGTCCGTTCCTGGAGTTTTGGTTCCGTTACGACAAACCGTGCGAAAACCGTTCGTGAAGACCGTTCAAGCCACTTTTGGTACGAAAAGAGTTGCATTTGAGTTTTTCTTAACACCCAAGTCATCCCGTTTGACCCAAAACTCATGTTTAGCTCGTTTCTAGTCCGTTCCTGGAGTTTTGGTTCCGTTACGACAAACCGTGCGAAAACCGTTCGTTAAGACATTTCAAGCCACTTTTGGTACGAAAAGAGTTGCATTTGAGTTTTTCTTAACACCCAAGTCATTCCGTTTGCCCCAAAACTCATGTTTAGCGCATTTCTAGTCCGTTCCTTGAGTGTTGGTTCAAATACGACAAACTGTGCGAAAACCGTTCGTGAAGACCGTTCTAGCCACTTTTGGTATGAAAAGAGTTGTATTTGAATTTTTCTTAACACCCAAGTCATCCCGTTTGACCCAAAACTCATGTTTAGCTCGTTTCTAGTCCGTTCCTGGAGTTTTGGTTCCGTTACGACAAACCGTGCGAAAACCGTTCGTGAAGACTGTTCTAGCCACTTTTGGTACGAAAAGAGTTGCATTTGAGTTTTTCTTAACACCCAAGTCATCCCGATTTCCCCAAAACTCATGTTTAGCTCGTTTCTAGTCCGTTCCCGGAGTTTTGGTTCCATTACGACAAACCGTGCTAAAACCGTTCGTGAAGACCGTTCTAGCCACTTTTGGTATGAAAAGAGTTGCATTTGAGTTTTTCTTAACACCCAAGTCATCCCGTTTGCCCCAAAACTCATGTTTAGCTCCTTTCTAGTCCGTTCCTTGAGTTTTGGTTCCGTTACGACAAACCGTGCGAAAACCGTTTGTGAAGACCGTTCTAGCCACTTTTGGTACGAAAAGAGTTGCATTTGAGTTTTTCTTAACACCCAAGTCATCCCGTTTGCCCCAAAACTCATGTTTAGCTCGTTTCTAATCCGTTCCCAGAGTTTTGGTTCCGTTACGACAAACCGTGCGAAAACCGTTCGTGAAGACCGTTCTAGCCACTTTTGGTACGAAAAGAGTTGCATTTGAGTTTTTCTTAACACCCAAGTCATCCCGTTTGCCCCAAAACTCATGTTTAGCTCGTTTCTAGTCCGTTCCTGGAGTTTTGGTTCCGTTACGACAAACCGTGCGAAAACCGTTCGTGAAGACATTTCAAGCCACTTTTGGTACGAAAAGAGTTGCATTTGAGTTTTTCTTAACACCCAAGTCATTCCGTTTGCCCCAAAACTCATGTTTAGCGCATTTCTAGCCCGTTCCTTGAGTGTTGGTTCAAATACGACAAACTGTGCGAAAACCGTTCGTGAAGACCGTTCTAGCCACTTTTGGTATGAAAAGAGTTGTATTTGAATTTTTCTTAACACCCAAGTCATCCCGTTTGCCCCAAAACTCATGTTTAGCTCGTTTCTAGTCCGTTCCTGGAGTTTTGGTTCCGTTACGACAAACCGTGCGAAAACCGTTCGTGAAGACCGTTCTAGCCACTTTTGGTACGAAAAGAGTTGCATTTGAGTTTTTCTTAACACCCAAGTCATCCCGTTTGACCCAAAACTCATGTTTAGCTCGTTTCTAGTCCGTTCCTGGAGTTTTGGTTCCGTTACGACAAACCGTGCAAAAACCGTTCGTTAAGACAGTTCAAGCCACTTTTGGTACGAAAAGAGTTGCATTTGAGTTTTTCTTAACACCCAAGTCATTCCGTTTGCCCCAAAACTCATGTTTAGCGCGTTTCTAGCCCGTTCCTTGAGTGTTGGTTCAAATACGACAAACTGTGCGAAAACCGTTCGTGAAGACCGTTCTAGCCACTTTTGGTACGAAAAGAGTTGTATTTGAATTTTTCTTAACACCCAAGTCATCCCGTTTGCCCCAAAACTCATGTTTAGCTCGTTTCTAGTCCGTTCCTGGAGTTTTGGTCCCGGTATGACAAACTATGCGAAAACCGTTCGTGAAGACCGTTCTAGCCACTTTTGGTACGAAAAGAGTTGCATTTGAGTTTTTCTTAACACCCAAGTCATCCCGTTTGCCCCAAAACTCATGTTTAGCTCGTTTCTAGTCCGTTCCTGGAGTTTTGGTTTCATTACGACAAACCATGCTAAAACCGTTCATGAAGACTTTTCTAGCGACTTTTGGTATGAAAAGAGTTGCATTTGAGTTTTTCTTAACACCCAAGTCATCCCGTTTGCCCCAAAACTCATGTTTAGCTCCTTTCTAGTCCGTTCCCGGAGTTTTGGTTCCGTTACGACAAACCGTGCGAAAACCGTTCGTGAAGACTGTTCTAGCCACTTTTGGTACGAAAAGAGTTGCATTTGAGTTTTTCTTAACACCCAAGTCATCCCGTTTGCCCCAAAACTCATGTTTAGCTCGTTTCTAGTCCGTTTCCGGAGTTTTGGTTCCGTTACGACAAACCGTGCGAAAACCGTTCGTTAAGACAGTTCTAGCCACTTTTGGTACGAAAAGAGTTGCATTTGAGTTTTTCTTAACACCCAAGTCATTCCGTTTGCCCCAAAACTCATGTTTAGCGCGTTTCTAGCCCGTTCCTTGAGTGTTGGTTCAAATACGACAAACTGTGCGAAAACCGTTCGTGAAGACCGTTCTAGCCACTTTTGGTACGAAAAGTTGTATTTGAATTTTTCTTAACACCCAAGTCATCCCGTTTGCCCCAAAACTCATGTTTAGCTCGTTTCTAGTCCGTTCCTGGAGTTTTGGTTCCGGTATGACAAACCGTGCGAAAACCGTTCGTGAAGACCGTTCTAGCCACTTTTGGTACGAAAAGAGTTGCATTTGAGTTTTTCTTAACACCCAAGTCATCCCGTTTGACCCAAAACTCATGTTTAGCTCGTTTCTAGTCCGTTCCTGGAGTTTTGGTTCCGTTACGACAAACCGTGCGAAAACCGTTCGTGAAGACAGTTCTAGCCACTTTTGGTACGAAAAGAGTTGCATTTGAGTTTTTCTTAACACCCAAGTCATCCGTTTGCCCCAAAACTCATGTTTAGCTCGTTTCTAGTCCCGTTCCTTGAGTTTTGGTTCAAATACGACAAACCGTGCGAAAACCGTTCGTGAAGACCGTTCTAGCCACTTTTGGTACGAAAAGAGTTGTATTTGAATTTTTCTTAACACCCAAGTCATCCCGTTTGCCCCAAAACTCATGTTTAGCTCGTTTCTAGTCCGTTCCTTGAGAGTTTTGGTTCCGTACGACAAACCGTGCGAAAACCGTTCGTGAAGACCGTTCTAGCCACTTTTGGTACGAAAAGAGTTGCATTTGAGTTTTTCTTAACACCCAAGTCATCCCGTTTGCCCCAAAACTCATGTTTAGCTCGTTTCTAGTCCGTTCCTAGAGTTTTGGTTCCGTTACGACAAACCGTGCGAAAACCGTTCGTGAAGACCGTTCTAGCCACTTTTGGTACGAAAAGAGTTGCATTTGAGTTTTTCTTAACACCCAAGTCATCCCGTTTGCCCCAAAACTCATGTTTAGCTCGTTTCTAGTCCGTTCCGGAGTTTTGGTTCCGTTACGACAAACCGTGCGAAAACCGTTCGTGAAGACATTTCAAGCCACTTTTGGTACGAAAAGAGTTGCATTTGAGTTTTTCTTAACACCCAAGTCATTCCGTTTGCCCCAAAACTCATGTTTAGCGCGTTTCTAGTCCGTTCCTTGAGTTTTGGTTCAAATACGACAAACTGTGCGAAAACCGTTCGTGAAGACCGTTCTAGCCACTTTTGGTACGAAAAGAGTTGCATTTGAGTTTTTCTTAACACCCAAGTCATCCCGTTTGCCCCAAAACTCATGTTTAGCTCGTTTCTAGTCCGTTCCCGAAGTTTTGGTTCCGTTACGACAAACCGTGCGAAAACCGTTCGTGAAGACCGTTCTAGCCACTTTTGGTACGAAAAGAGTTGCATTTGAGTTTTTCTTAACACCCAAGTCATCCCGTTTGACCCAAAACTCATGTTTAGCTCGTTTCTAGTCCGTTCCTGGAGTTTTGGTTCCGTTACGACAAACCGTGCGAAAAACCGTTCGTGAAGACATTTCAAGCCACTTTTGGTACGAAAAGAGTTGCATTTGAGTTTTTCTTAACACCCAAGTCATCCCGTTTGCCCCAAAACTCATGTTTAGCTCGTTTCTAGTCCGTTCCTTGAGTTTTGGTTCAAATACGACAAACCGTGCGAAAACCGTTCGTGAAGACCGTTCTAGCCACTTTTGGTACGAAAAGAGTTGTATTTGAATTTTTCTTAACACCCAAGTCATCCCGTTTGCCCCAAAACTCATGTTTAGCTCGTTTCTAGTCCGTTCCTTGAGTTTTGGTTCCGTTACGACAAACCGTGCGAAAACCGTTCGTGAAGACTGTTCTAGCCACTTTTGGTACGAAAAGAGTTGCATTTGAGTTTTTCTTAACACCCAAGTCATCCCGTTTGCCCCAAAACTCATGTTTAGCTCGTTTCTAGTCCGTTCCTGGAGTTTTGGTTCCGTTACGACAAACCGTGCGAAAACCGTTCGTGAAGACAGTTCAAGCCACTTTTGGTACGAAAAGAGTTGCATTTGAGTTTTTCTTAACACCCAAGTCATTCCGTTTGCCCCAAAACTCATGTTTAGCGCGTTTCTAGCCCGTTCCTTGAGTGTTGGTTCAAATACGACAAACTGTGCGAAAACCGTTCGTGAAGACCGTTCTAGCCACTTTTGGTACGAAAAGAGTTGTATTTGAATTTTTCTTAACACCCAAGTCATCCCGTTTGCCCCAAAACTCATGTTTAGCTCGTTTCTAGTCCGTTCCTTGGAGTGTTTGGTTCCGGTATACGACAAACTGTGCGAAAACCGTTCGTGAAGACCGTTCTAGCCACTTTTGGTACGAAAAGAGTTGTATTTGAATTTTTCTTAACACCCAAGTCATCCCGTTTGCCCCAAAACTCATGTTTAGCTCGTTTCTAGTCCGTTCCCGGAGTTTTGGTTCCGGTACGACAAACCGTGCGAAAACCGTTCGTGAAGACTGTTCTAGCCACTTTTGGTACGAAAAGAGTTGCATTTGAGTTTTTCTTAACACCCAAGTCATCCCGTTTGCCCCAAAACTCATGTTTAGCTCGTTTCTAGTCCGTTCCCGAGTTTTGGTTCCATTACGACAAACCGTGCTAAAACCGTTCGTGAAGACCGTTCTAGCCACTTTTGGTATGAAAAGAGTTGCATTTGAGTTTTTCTTAACACCCAAGTCATCCCGTTTGCCCCAAAACTCATGTTTAGCTCGTTTCTAGTCCGTTCCTGGAGTTTTGGTTCCGTTACGACAAACCGTGCGAAAACCGTTCGTGAAGACAGTTTCTAGCCACTTTTGGTACGAAAAGAGTTGCATTTGAGTTTTTCTTAACACCCAAGTCATCCCGTTTGCCCCAAAACTCATGTTTAGCTCGTTTCTAGTCCGTTCCCGGAGTTTTGGTTCCGTTACGACAAACCGTGCGAAAACCGTTCGTGAAGACAGTTCAAGCCACTTTTGGTACGAAAAGAGTTGCATTTGAGTTTTTCTTAACACCCAAGTCATTCCGTTTGCCCCAAAACTCATGTTTAGCGCGTTTCTAGCCCGTTCCTTGAGTGTTGGTTCAAATACGACAAACTGTGCGAAAACCGTTCGTGAAGACCGTTCTAGCCACTTTTGGTACGAAAAGAGTTGTATTTGAATTTTTCTTAACACCCAAGTCATCCCGTTTGCCCCAAAACTCATGTTTAGCTCGTTTCTAGTCCGTTCCTGGAGTTTTGGTTCCGGTATGACAAACTGTGCGAAAACCGTTCGTGAAGACCGTTCTAGCCACTTTTGGTACGAAAAGAGTTGCATTTGAGTTTTTCTTAACACCCAAGTCATCCCGTTTGCCCCAAAACTCATGTTTAGCTCGTTTCTAGTCCGTTCCCGGAGTTTTGGTTCCGTTACGACAAACCGTGCGAAAAACCGTTCGTGAAGACATTTCAAGCCACTTTTGGTACGAAAAGAGTTGCATTTGAGTTTTTCTTAACACCCAAGTCATCCCGTTTGCCCCAAAACTCATGTTTAGCTCGTTTCTAGTCCGTTCCTGGAGTTTTGGTTCAAGTACGACAAACTGTGCGAAAACCGTTCGTGAAGACCGTTCTAGCCACTTTTGATACGAAAAGAGTTGCATTTGAATTTTTCTTAACACCCAAGTCATCCCGTTTGCCCCAAAACTCATGTTTAGCTCGTTTCTAGTCCGTTCTGGAGTTTTGGTTCCGTTACGACAAACCGTGCGAAAACCGTTCGTGAAGACCGTTCTAGCCACTTTTGGTACGAAAAGAGTTGCATTTGAGTTTTTCTTAACACCCAAGTCATCCCGTTTGCCCAAAACTCATGTTTAGCTCGTTTCTAGTCCGTTCGGAGTTTTGGTTCCGTTACGACAAACCGTGCGAAAACCGTTCGTGAAGACAGTTCAAGCCACTTTTGGTACGAAAAGAGTTGCATTTGAGTTTTTCTTAACACCCAAGTCATTCCGTTTGCCCCAAAACTCATGTTTAGCGCATTTCTAGCCCGTTCCTTGAGTGTTGGTTCAAATACGACAAACTGTGCGAAAACCGTTCGTGAAGACCGTTCTAGCCACTTTTGGTACGAAAAGAGTTGTATTTGAATTTTTCTAACACCCAAGTCATCCCGTTTGCCCCAAAACTCATGTTTAGCTCGTTTCTAGTCCGTTCCTTGGAGTTTTGGTTCCGTTACGACAAACCGTGCGAAAAAACGTTCGTGAAGACCGTTCTAGCCACTTTTGGTACGAAAAGAGTTGCATTTGAGTTTTTCTTAACACCCAAGTCATCCCGTTTGACCCAAAACTCATGTTTAGCTCGTTTCTAGTCCGTTCCTGGAGTTTTGGTTCCGTTACGACAAACCGTGCTAAAACCGTTCGTGAAGACAGTTCTAGCCACTTTTGGTACGAAAAGAGTTGCATTTGAGTTTTTCTTAACACCCAAGTCATTCCGTTTGCCCCAAAACTCATGTTTAGCTCGTTTCTAGTCCGTTCCTTGAGTGTTGGTTCAAATACGACAAACTGTGCGAAAACCGTTCGTGAAGACCGTTCTAGCCACTTTTGGTACGAAAAGAGTTGTATTTGAATTTTTCTTAACACCCAAGTCATCCCGTTTGCCCCAAAACTCATGTTTAGCTCGTTTCTAGTCCGTTCCTGGAGTTTTGGTTCCGGTATGACAAACCGTGCGAAAACCGTTCGTGAAGACCGTTCTAGCCACTTTTGGTACGAAAAGAGTTGCATTTGAGTTTTTCTTAACACCCAAGTCATCCCGTTTGCCCCAAAACTCATGTTTAGCTCGTTTCTAGTCCGTTCCTGGAGTTTTGGTTCCGTTGACAAACTGTGCGAAAACCGTTCGTGAAGACTGTTCTAGCCACTTTTGGTACGAAAAGAGTTGCATTTGAGTTTTTCTTAACACCCAAGTCATCCCGTTTGCCCCAAAACTCATGTTTAGCTCGTTTCTAGTCCGTTCCCGGAGTTTTGGTTCAAATACGACAAACCGTGCTAAAACCGTTCGTGAAGACAGTTCTAGCCACTTTTGGTACGAAAAGAGTTGCATTTGAGTTTTTCTTAACACCCAAGTCATCCCGTTTGCCCCAAAACTCATGTTTAGCTCGTTTCTAGTCCGTTCCTGGAGTTTTGGTTCCGTTACGACAAACCGTGCGAAAAACCGTTCGTGAAGACAGTTCAAGCCACTTTTGGTACGAAAAGAGTTGCATTTGAGTTTTTCTTAACACCCAAGTCATCCCGTTTGCCCCAAAACTCATGTTTAGCTCGTTTCTAGTCCGTTCCTGGAGTTTTGGTTCCGTTACGACAAACCGTGCGAAAACCGTTCGTGAAGACAGTTCAAGCCACTTTTGGTACGAAAAGAGTTGCATTTGAGTTTTTCTTAACACCCAAGTCATTCTGTTTGCCCCAAAACTCATGTTTAGCGCGTTTCTAGCCCGTTCCTTGAGTTTTGGTTCAAATACGACAAACTGTGCGAAAACCGTTCGTGAAGACCGTTCTAGCCACTTTTGGTACGAAAAGAGTTGTATTTGAATTTTTCTTAACACCCAAGTCATCCCGTTTGCCCCAAAACTCATGTTTAGCTCGTTTCTAGTCCGTTCCTGGAGTTTTGGTTCCGTTGACAAACCGTGCGAAAACCGTTCGTGAAGACATGTTCTAGCCACTTTTGGTACGAAAAGAGTTGCATTTGAGTTTTTCTTAACACCCAAGTCATCCCGTTTGACCCAAAACTCATGTTTAGCTCGTTTCTAGTCCGTTCCTGGTTTTGGTTCCGTTACGACAAACCCGTGCGAAAACCGTTCGTGAAGACATTTCAAGCCACTTTTGGTACGAAAAGAGTTGCATTTGAGTTTTTCTTAACACCCAAGTCATTCCGTTTGCCCCAAAACTCATGTTTAGCGCGTTTCTAGCCCGTTCCTTGAGTGTTGGTTCAAATACGACAAACTGTGCGAAAACCGTTCGTGAAGACCGTTCTAGCCACTTTTGGTACGAAAAGAGTTGTATTTGAATTTTTCTTAACACCCAAGTCATCCCGTTTGCCCCAAAACTCATGTTTAGCTCATTTCTAGTCCGTTCCTGGGGTTTTGGTTCCGGTACGACAAACTGTGCGAAAACCGTTCGTGAAGACTGTTCTAGCCACTTTTGGTACGAAAAGAGTTGCATTTGAGTTTTTCTTAACACCCAAGTCATCCCGTTTGCCCCAAAACTCATGTTTAGCTCGTTTCTAGTCCGTTCCTGGAGTTTTGGTTCCGTTACGACAAACCGTGCGAAAACCGTTCGTGAAGACAGTTCTAGCCACTTTTGGTACGAAAAGAGTTGCATTTGAGTTTTTCTTAACACCCAAGTCATTCCGTTTGCCCCAAAACTCATGTTTAGCTCGTTTCTAGCCCGTTCCTTGAGTGTTGGTTCATACGACAAACCGTGCGAAAACCGTTCGTGAAGACCGTTCTAGCCACTTTTGGTACGAAAAGAGTTGTATTTGAATTTTTCTTAACACCCAAGTCATCCCGTTTGCCCCAAAACTCATGTTTAGCTCGTTTCTAGTCCGTTCCTGGAGTTTTGGTTCCGTTACGACAAACCGTGCGAAAACCGTTCGTGAAGACCGTTCTAGCCACTTTTGGTACGAAAAGAGTTGCATTTGAGTTTTTCTTAACACCCAAGTCATCCCGTTTGCCCCAAAACTCATGTTTAGCTCGTTTCTAGTCCGTTCCTTGAGTTTTGGTTCCGTTACGACAAACCGTGCGAAAACCGTTCGTGAAGACAGTTCAAGCCACTTTTGGTACGAAAAGAGTTGCATTTGAGTTTTTCTTAACACCCAAGTCATTCCGTTTGCCCCAAAACTCATGTTTAGCGCGTTTCTAGCCCGTTCCTTGAGTGTTGGTTCAAATACGACAAACCGTGCTAAAACCGTTCGTGAAGACCGTTCTAGCCACTTTTGGTACGAAAAGAGTTGTATTTGAATTTTTCTTAACACCCAAGTCATCCCGTTTGCCCCAAAACTCATGTTTAGCTCGTTTCTAGTCCGTTCCTGGAGTTTTGGTTCCGGTATGACAAACTATGCGAAAACCGTTCGTGAAGACCGTTCTAGCCACTTTTGGTACGAAAAGAGTTGCATTTGAGTTTTTCTTAACACCCAAGTCATCCCGTTTGCCCCAAAACTCATGTTTAGCTCGTTTCTAGTCCGTTCCCGGAGTTTTGGTTTCATTACGACAAACCGTGCTAAAACCGTTCGTGAAGACTGTTCTAGCCACTTTTGGTACGAAAAGAGTTGCATTTGAGTTTTTCTTAACACCCAAGTCATCCCGTTTGCCCCAAAACTCATGTTTAGCTCGTTTCTAGTCCGTTCCTGGAGTTTTGGTTCCGTTACGACAAACCGTGCGAAAACCGTTCGTGAAGACAGTTCTAGCCGCACTTTTGGTACGAAAAGAGTTGCATTTGAGTTTTTCTTAACACCCAAGTCATCCCGTTTGCCCCAAAACTCATGTTTAGCTCGTTTCTAGTCCGTTCCTTGAGTTTTGGTTCCGGTACGACAAACCGTGCGAAAACCGTTCGTGAAGACAGTTCTAGCCACTTTTGGTACGAAAAGAGTTGCATTTGAGTTTTTCTTAACACCCAAGTCATCCCGTTTGCCCCAAAACTCATGTTTAGCTCGTTTCTAGTCCGTTCCCGGAGTTTTGGTTCCGTTACGACAAACCGTGCGAAAACCGTTCGTGAACATTTCAAGCCACTTTTGGTACGAAAAGAGTTGCATTTGAGTTTTTCTTAACACCCAAGTCATTCCGTTTGCCCCAAAACTCATGTTTAGCGCGTTTCTAGCCCGTTCCTTGAGTGTTGGTTCAAATACGACAAACTGTGCGAAAACCGTTCGTGAAGACCGTTCTAGCCACTTTTGGTACGAAAAGAGTTGTATTTGAATTTTTCTTAACACCCAAGTCATCCCGTTTGCCCAAAACTCATGTTTAGCTCGTTTCTAGTCCGTTCCTGGAGTTTTGGTTCCGTTACGACAAACCGTGCGAAAACCGTTCGTGAAGACTGTTCTAGCCACTTTTGGTACGAAAAGAGTTGCATTTGAGTTTTTCTTAACACCCAAGTCATCCCGTTTGCCCCAAAACTCATGTTTAGCTCGTTTCTAGTCCGTTCCCGGAGTTTTGGTTCCGTTACGACAAACCGTGCGAAAACCGTTCGTGAAGACATTTCAAGCCACTTTTGGTACGAAAAGAGTTGCATTTGAGTTTTTCTTAACACCCAAGTCATTCCGTTTGCCCCAAAACTCATGTTTAGCTCGTTTCTAGCCCGTTCCTTGAGTGTTGGTTCAAATACGACAAAACCGTGCGAAAACCGTTCGTGAAGACTGTTCTAGCCACTTTTGGTACGAAAAGAGTTGTATTTGAATTTTTCTTAACACCCAAGTCATCCCGTTTGCCCCAAAACTCATGTTTAGCTCGTTTCTAGTCCGTTCCTTGAGTTTTGGTTCCGTTACGACAAACCGTGCGAAAACCGTTCGTGAAGACTGTTCTAGCCACTTTTGGTACGAAAAGAGTTGCATTTGAGTTTTTCTTAACACCCAAGTCATCCCGTTTGACCCAAAACTCATGTTTAGCTCGTTTCTAGTCCGTTCCTGGAGTTTTGGTTCCGTTACGACAAACCGTGCGAAAACCGTTCGTTAAGACAGTTCAAGCCACTTTTGGTACGAAAAGAGTTGCATTTGAGTTTTTCTTAACACCCAAGTCATTCCGTTTGCCCCAAAACTCATGTTTAGCGCGTTTCTAGCCCGTTCCTTGAGTTTTGGTTCAAATACGACAAACTGTGCGAAAACCGTTCGTGAAGACCGTTCTAGCCACTTTTGGTACGAAAAGAGTTGTATTTGAATTTTTCTTAACACCCAAGTCATCCCGTTTGCCCAAAACTCATGTTTAGCTCGTTTCTAGTCCGTTCCCGGAGTTTTGGTTCCGTATGACAAACCGTGCGAAAACCGTTCGTGAAGACTGTTCTAGCCACTTTTGGTACGAAAAGAGTTGCATTTGAGTTTTTCTTAACACCCAAGTCATCCCGTTTGCCCCAAAACTCATGTTTAGCTCGTTTCTAGTCCGTTCCTTGAGTTTTGGTTCCGGTATGACAAACTATGCGAAAACCGTTCGTGAAGACTGTTCTAGCCACTTTTGGTACGAAAAGAGTTGCATTTGAGTTTTTCTTAACACCCAAGTCATCCCGTTTGCCCCAAAACTCATGTTTAGCTCGTTTCTAGTCCGTTCCCGTTGTTTTGGTTCCGTTACGACAAACCGTGCTAAAACCGTTCGTGAAGACCGTTCTAGCCACTTTTGGTACGAAAAGAGTTGCATTTGAGTTTTTCTTAACACCCAAGTCATCCCGTTTGCCCCAAAACTCATGTTTAGCTCGTTTCTAGTCCGTTCCCGGAGTTTTGGTTCCGTTACGACAAACCGTGCGAAAACCGTTCGTGAAGACAGTTCAAGCCACTTTTGGTACGAAAAGAGTTGCATTTGAGTTTTTCTTAACACCCAAGTCATCCCGTTTGCCCCAAAACTCATGTTTAGCTCGTTTCTAGTCCGTTCCTGGAGTTTTGGTTCCGTTACGACAAACCGTGCGAAAACCCGTTCGTGAAGACAGTTCAAGCCACTTTTGGTACGAAAAGAGTTGCATTTGAGTTTTTCTTAACACCCAAGTCATTCCGTTTGCCCCAAAACTCATGTTTAGCGCGTTTCTAGCCCGTTCCTTGAGTGTTGGTTCAAATACGACAAATGTGCGAAAACCGTTCGTGAAGACCGTTCTAGCCACTTTTGGTACGAAAAGAGTTGCATTTGAATTTTTCTTAACACCCAAGTCATCCCGTTTGCCCCAAAACTCATGTTTAGCTCGTTTCTAGTCCGTTCTTGAGTTTTGGTTCCGTTACGACAAACCGTGCGAAAACCGTTCGTGAAGACTTTGATTCTAGCCACTTTTGGTACGAAAAGAGTTGCATTTGAGTTTTTCTTAACACCCAAGTCATCCCGTTTGCCCCAAAACTCATGTTTAGCTCGTTTCTAGTCCGTTCCTGGAGTTTTGGTTCCGTTACGACAAACCGTGCGAAAACCGTTCGTGACGACAATTCAAGCCACTTTTGGTACGAAAAGAGTTGCATTTGAGTTTTTCTAAACACCCAAGTCATCCCGTTTGCCCCAAAACTCATGCTTAGCGCGTTTCTAGCCCGTTCCTAGAGTGTTGGTTCAAATACGACAAACTGTGTGAAAACCATTCGTGGAGACCGTTCTAGCCACTTTTGGTACGAAAAGAGTTGTATTTGAATTTTTCTTAACACCCAAGTCATCCCGTTTGCCCCAAAACTCATGTTTAGCTCGTTTCTAGTCCGTTCCTGGAGTTTTGGTTCCGGTACGACAAACTATGTGAAAACCGTTCGTGAAGACAGTTCTAGCCACTTTTGGTACGAAAAGAGTTGCATTTGAGTTTTTCTTAACACCCAAGTCATCCCGTTTGCCCCAAAACTCATGTTTAGCTCGTTTCTAGTCCGTTCCTGGAGTTTTGGTTCCGTTACGACAAACCGCTAAAACCGTTCGTGAAGACCGTTCTAGCCACTTTTGGTATGAAAAGAGTTGCATTTGAGTTTTTCTTAACACCCAAGTCATCCCGTTTGCCCCAAAACTCATGTTTAGCTCGTTTCTAGTCCGTTCCCGGAGTTTTGGTTCCGTTACGACAAACCGTGCGAAAACCGTTCGTGAAGACCGTTCGTGAAGACTGTTCTAGCCACTTTTGGTACGAAAAGAGTTGCATTTGAGTTTTTCTTAACACCCAAGTCATCCCGTTTGCCCCAAAACTCATGTTTAGCTCGTTTCTAGTCCGTTCCTGGAGTTTTGGTTCCGTTACGACAAACCGTGCGAAAACCGTTCGTGAAGACAGTTCTAGCCACTTTTGGTACGAAAAGAGTTGCATTTGAGTTTTTCTTAACACCCAAGTCATTCCGTTTGCCCCAAAACTCATGTTTAGCGCGTTTCTAGCCCGTTCCTTGAGTGTTGGTTCAAATACGACAAACTGTGCGAAAACCGTTCGTGAAGACCGTTCTAGCCACTTTTGGTACGAAAAGAGTTGTATTTGAATTTTTCTTAACACCCAAGTCATCCCGTTTGCCCCAAAACTCATGTTTAGCTCGTTTCTAGTCCGTTCCTGGAGTTTTGGTTCCGGTATGACAAACCGTGCGAAAACCGTTCGTGAAGACAGTTCTAGCCACTTTTGGTACGAAAAGAGTTGCATTTGAGTTTTTCTTAACACCCAAGTCATCCCGTTTGACCCAAAACTCATGTTTAGCTCGTTTCTAGTCCGTTCGGAGTTTTGGTTCCGTTACGACAAACCGTGCTAAAACCGTTCGTGAAGACTGTTCTAGCCACTTTTGGTACAAAAAGAGTTGCATTTGAGTTTTTCTTAACACCCAAGTCATTCCGTTTGCCCCAAAACTCATGTTTAGCGCGTTTCTAGCCCGTTCCTTGAGTGTTGGTTCAAATACGACAAACTGTGCGAAAACCGTTCGTGAAGACCGTTCTAGCCACTTTTGGTACGAAAAGAGTTGTATTTGAATTTTTCTTAACACCCAAGTCATCCCGTTTGCCCCAAAACTCATGTTTAGCTCGTTTCTAGTCCGTTCTTGGAGTTTTGGTTCCGTTACGACAAACCGTGCGAAAACCGTTCGTGAAGACTATTCTAGCCACTTTTGGTACGAAAAGAGTTGCATTTGAGTTTTTCTTAACACCCAAGTCATCCCGTTTGCCCCAAAACTCATGTTTAGCTCGTTTCTAGTCCGTTCCCGGAGTTTTGGTTCCGTTACGACAAACCGTGCGAAAACCGTTCGTTAAGACAGTTCAAGCCACTTTTGGTACGAAAAGAGTTGCATTTGAGTTTTTCTTAACACCCAAGTCATTCCGTTTGCCCCAAAACTCATGTTTAGCGCGTTTCTAGCCCGTTCCTTGAGTGTTGGTTCAAATACGACAAACTGTGCGAAAACCGTTCGTGAAGACCGTTCTAGCCACTTTTGGTACGAAAAGAGTTGTATTTGAATTTTTCTTAACACCCAAGTCATCCCGTTTGCCCCAAAACTCATGTTTAGCTCGTTTCTAGTCCGTTCCTGGAGTTTTGGTTCTGGTATGACAAACTATGCGAAAACCGTTCGTGAAGACTGTTCTAGCCACTTTTGGTACGAAAAGAGTTGCATTTGAGTTTTTCTTAACACCCAAGTCATCCCGTTTGCCCCAAAACTCATGTTTAGCTCGTTTCTAGTCCGTTCCTGGAGTTTTGGTTCCATTACGACAAACCATGCTAAAACCGTTCGTGAAGACTTCCCGTTCTAGCCACTTTTGGTATTTTGAAAAGAGTTGCATTTGAGTTTTTCTTAACACCCAAGTCATCCCGTTTGCCCCAAAACTCATGTTTAGCTCCTTTCTAGTCCGTTCCCGGAGTTTTGGTTCCGTTACGACAAACCGTGCGAAAACCGTTCGTTAAGACAGTTCAAGCCACTTTTGGTACGAAAAGAGTTGCATTTGAGTTTTTCTTAACACCCAAGTCATCCCGTTTGCCCCAAAACTCATGTTTAGCTCGTTTCTAGTCCGTTCTCGGAGTTTTGGTTCCGTTACGACAAACCGTGCGAAAACCGTTCGTTAAGACAGTTCAAGCCACTTTTGGTACGAAAAGAGTTGCATTTGAGTTTTTCTTAACACCCAAGTCATTCCGTTTGCCCCAAAACTCATGTTTAGCGCGTTTCTAGCCCGTTCCTTGAGTGTTGGTTCAAATACGACAAACTGTGCGAAAACCGTTCGTGAAGACCGTTCTAGCCACTTTTGGTACGAAAAGAGTTGTATTTGAATTTTTCTTAACACCCAAGTCATCCCGTTTGCCCAAAACTCATGTTTAGCTCGTTTCTAGTCCTTCTGGAGTTTTGGTTCCGGTATGACAAACTGTGCGAAAACCGTTCGTGAAGACCGTTCTAGCCACTTTTGGTACGAAAAGAGTTGCATTTGAGTTTTTCTTAACACCCAAGTCATCCCGTTTGACCCAAAACTCATGTTTAGCTCGTTTCTAGTCCGTTCCCGGAGTTTTGGTTCCGTTACGACAAACCGTGCGAAAACCGTTCGTGAAGACATTTCAAGCCACTTTTGGTACGAAAAGAGTTGCATTTGAGTTTTTCTTAACACCCAAGTCATTCCGTTTGCCCCAAAACTCATGTTTAGCTCGTTTCTAGCCCGTTCCTTGAGTGTTGGTTCAAATACGACAAACTGTGCGAAAACCGTTCGTGAAGACCGTTCTAGCCACTTTTGGTACGAAAAGAGTTGTATTTGAATTTTTCTTAACACCCAAGTCATCCCGTTTGCCCCAAAACTCATGTTTAGCTCGTTTCTAGTCCGTTCCTGGAGTTTTGGTTCCGTTACGACAAACCGTGCGAAAACCGTTCGTGAAGACTATTCTAGCCACTTTTGGTACGAAAAGAGTTGCATTTGAGTTTTTCTTAACACCCAAGTCATCCCGTTTGCCCCAAAACTCATGTTTAGCTCGTTTCTAGTCCGTTCCTGGAGTTTTGGTTCCGTTACGACAAACCGTGCGAAAACCGTTCGTTAAGACAGTTCAAGCCACTTTTGGTACGAAAAGAGTTGCATTTGAGTTTTTCTTAACACCCAAGTCATTCCGTTTGCCCCAAAACTCATGTTTAGCGCGTTTCTAGCCCGTTCCTTGAGTGTTGGTTCAAATACGACAAACTGTGCGAAAACCGTTCGTGAAGACCGTTCTAGCCACTTTTGGTACGAAAAGAGTTGTATTTGAATTTTTCTTAACACCCAAGTCATCCCGTTTGCCCCAAAACTCATGTTTAGCTCGTTTCTAGTCCGTTCCTTGGAGTTTTGGTTCCGTACGACAAACCGTGCGAAAACCGTTCGTGAAGACCGTTCTAGCCACTTTTGAAGACCGTTCTAGCCACTTTTGGTACGAAAAGAGTTGCATTTGAGTATTTCTTAACACCCAAGTCATCCCGTTTGCCCAAAACTCATGTTTAGCTCGTTTCTAGTCCGTTCCTAAAACCGTTCGAGTTTTGGTTCCGTTACGACAAACCGTGCTAAAACCGTTCGTGAAGACAGTTCTAGCCACTTTTGGTACGAAAAGAGTTGCATTTGAGTTTTTCTTAACACCCAAGTCATCCCGTTTGCCCCAAAACTCATGTTTAGCTCGTTTCTAGTCCGTTCCTTGAGTTTTGGTTCCGTTACGACAAACCGTGCGAAAACCGTTCGTTAAGACAGTTCAAGCCACTTTTGGTACGAAAAGAGTTGCATTTGAGTTTTTCTTAACACCCAAGTCATTCCGTTTGCCCCAAAACTCATGTTTAGCTCGTTTCTAGCCCGTTCCTTGAGTGTTGGTTCAAATACGACAAACTGTGCGAAAACCGTTCGTGAAGACCGTTCTAGCCACTTTTGGTACGAAAAGAGTTGTATTTGAATTTTTTAACACCCAAGTCATCCCGTTTGCCCCAAAACTCATGTTTAGCTCGTTTCTAGTCCGTTCCTGGAGTTTTGGTTCCGGTATGACAAACCGCGAAAACCGTTCGTGAAGACTGTTCTAGCCACTTTTGGTACGAAAAGAGTTGCATTTGAGTTTTTCTTAACACCCAAGTCATCCCGTTTGCCCCAAAACTCATGTTTAGCTCGTTTCTAGTCCGTTCCTGGAGTTTTGGTTTTGTTACGACAAACCATGCTAAAACCGTTCGTGAAGACAATTCTAGCCACTTTTGGTACGAAAAGAGTTGCATTTGAGTTTTTCTTAACACCCAAGTCATCCCGTTTGCCCCAAAACTCATGTTTAGCTCGTTTCTAGTCCGTTCCCGGAGTTTTGGTTCCGTTACGACAAACCGTGCGAAAACCGTTCGTGAAGACCGTTCTAGCCACTTTTGGTACGAAAAGAGTTGCATTTGAGTTTTTCTTAACACCCAAGTCATCCCGTTTGCCCCAAAACTCATGTTTAGCTCGTTTCTAGTCCGTTCCTGGAGTTTTGGTTCCGTTACGACAAACCGTGCGAAAACCGTTCGTGAAGACCGTTCTAGCCACTTTTGGTACGAAAAGAGTTGCATTTGAGTTTTTCTTAACACCCAAGTCATCCCGTTTGCCCCAAAACTCATGTTTAGCTCGTTTCTAGTCCGTTCCTTGAGTTTTGGTTCCGTTACGACAAACCGTGCGAAAACCGTTCGTGAAGACCGTTCTAGCCACTTTTGGTACGAAAAGAGTTGCATTTGAGTTTTTCTTAACACCCAAGTCATCCCGTTTGCCCCAAAACTCATGTTTAGCTCGTTTCTAGTCCGTTCCTTGGAGTTTTGGTTCCGTTACGACAAACCACCCAAGTGCGAAAACCGTTCGTGAAGAGTTTTGGTTCCGTTCAAGCCACTTTTGGTACGAAAAGAGTTGCATTTGAGTTTTTCTTAACACCCAAGTCATTCCGTTTGCCCCAAAACTCATGTTTAGCTCGTTTCTAGCCCGTTCCTTGAGTGTTGGTTCAAATACGACAAACTGTGCGAAAACCGTTCGTGAAGACCGTTCTAGCCACTTTTGGTACGAAAAGAGTTGCATTCGAGTTTTTTTAACACCCAAGTCATCCTGTTTGCCCCAAAACTCATGTTTAGCTCGTTTCTAGTCCGTTCCTGGAGTTTTGGATCCGGTACGACAAACCGTGCGAAAACCGTTCGTGAAGACAGTTTTTGGTACGAAAAGAGTTGCATTTGAGTTTTTCTTAACACCCAAGTCATTCCGTTTGCCCCAAAACTCATGTTTAGAGCGTTTCTATCCCGTTCCTTGAGTGTTGGTTCAAATACGACAAACTGTGCGAAAACCGTTCGTGAAGACCGTTCTAGCCACTTTTGGTACGAAAAGAGTTGTATTTGAATTTTTCTTAACACCCAAGTCATCCCGTTTGCCCCAAAACTCATGTTTAGCTCGTTTCTAGTCCGTTCCCGGAGTTTTGGTTCCGGTATGACAAACCGTGCGAAAACCGTTCGTGAAGACCGTTCTAGCCACTTTTGGTACGAAAAGAGTTGCATTTGAGTTTTTCTTAACACCCAAGTCATCCCGTTTGCCCCAAAACTCATGTTTAGCTCGTTTCTAGTCCGTTCCGGAGTTTTGGTTCCGTTACGACAAACCATGCGAAAACCGTTCGTGAAGACAGTTCAAGCCACTTTTGGTACGAAAAGAGTTGCATTTGAGTTTTTCTTAACACCCAAGTCATCCCGTTTGCCCCAAAACTCATGTTTAGCTCGTTTCTAGTCCGTTCCTGGAGTTTTGGTTCCGTTACGACAAACCGTGCGAAAACCGTTCGTTAAGACATTTCAAGCCACTTTTGGTACGAAAAGAGTTGCATTTGAGTTTTTCTTAACACCCAAGTCATTCCGTTTGCCCCAAAACTCATGTTTAGCGCGTTTCTAGCCCGTTCCTTGAGTGTTGGTTCAAATAAGACAAACTGTGCGAAAACCGTTCGTGACAAACTTTTGGTACGAAAGAGTGCGAAAACCGTTCGTGAAGACCGTTCTAGCCACTTTTGGTACGAAAAGAGTTGTATTTGAATTTTTCTTAACACCCAAGTCATCCCGTTTGCCCCAAAACTCATGTTTAGCTCGTTTCTAGTCCGTTCCCGGAGTTTTGGTTCTGGTATGACAAACTGCGAAAACCGTTCGTGAAGACTGTTCTAGCCACTTTTGGTACGAAAAGAGTTGCATTTGAGTTTTTCTTAACACCCAAGTCATCCCGATTGCCCCAAAACTCATGTTTAGCTCGTTTCTAGTCCGTTCCCGGAGTTTTGGTTTCATTACGACAAACCATGCTAAAACCGTTCGTGAAGACTGTTCTAGCCACTTTTGGTATGAAAAGAGTTGCATTTGAGTTTTTCTTAACACCCAAGTCATCCCGTTTGCCCCAAAACTCATGTTTAGCTCGTTTCTAGTCCGTTCCCGGAGTTTTGGTTCCGTTACGACAAACCGTGCGAAAACCGTTTGTTAAGACAGTTCAAGCCACTTTTGGTACGAAAAGGGTTGCATTTGAGTTTTTCTTAACACCCAAGTCATCCCGTTTGCCCCAAAACTCATGTTTAGCTCGTTTCTAGTCCGTTCCAGGAGTTTTGGTTCCGTTACGACAAACCGTGCGAAAACCGTTTGTTAAGACATTTCAAGCCACTTTTGGTACGAAAAGAGTTGCATTTGAGTTTTTCTTAACACCCAAGTCATTCCGTTTGCCCCAAAACTCATGTTTAGCGCGTTTCTAGCCCGTTCCTTGAGTGTTGGTTCAAATACGACAAACTGTGCGAAAACCGTTCGTGAAGACCGTTCTAGCCACTTTTGGTACGAAAAGAGTTGTATTTGAATTTTTCTTAACACCCAAGTCATCCCGTTTGCCCAAAACTCATGTTTAGCTCGTTTCTAGTCCGTTCCTGGAGTTTTGGTTCCGGTATGACAAACCGTGCGAAAACCGTTCGTGAAGACTGTTCTAGCCACTTTTGGTACGAAAAGAGTTGCATTTGAGTTTTTCTTAACACCCAAGTCATCCCGTTTGACCCAAAACTCATGTTTAGCTCGTTTCTAGTCCGTTCCCGGAGTTTTGGTTCCGTTACGACAAACCGTGCGAAAACCGTTCGTGAAGACATTTCAAGCCACTTTTGGTACGAAAAGAGTTGCATTTGAGTTTTTCTTAACACCCAAGTCATCCCGTTTGCCCCAAAACTCATGTTTAGCTCGTTTCTATCCCGTTCCTTGAGTGTTGGTTCAAATACGACAAACTGTGCGAAAACCGTTCGTGAAGACCGTTCTAGCCACTTTTGGTACGAAAAGAGTTGTATTTGAATTTTTCTTAACACCCAAGTCATCCCGTTTGCCCCAAAACTCATGTTTAGCTCATTTCTAGTCCGTTCTGTCGGATCGATGATCGGCGTGTGGATGAAGCGCTTGTTCTTGAGCTTCTTGTATATCTCCTATCTCCGGGGCAGTTCTCAGGGCGAGGTCGGATGTTCTCATGAGGACTCTCTGAGATGCTGGTGGTGGTGTAGGTGCTGCTGGTGGTGGGTCGACACTCATGTCGGAACCAGCCACCGAGTTCTGGCGAGAAGAACTCCTTGTCCCGATATTCCTGACAACTCCAACGATTCCCTTCACGGCGCTCTTCATCCTGCAAGTTGCTCAAAACAAACAAAAACAAACACTAGTGGAGAGAAGGATTAGCACAGGGTTAGTGGTTAGCCGTCCAGAGTCAGCGGTCCAGAGGTTAGTCATTCTTCATGACAAAGTTCTAAACTTCAGGTCTTGATTTTGACAGAACCTCCCCTAGATTTTAAATTTTCTTTATCCTATTTGGACAGCATCTCCACTAATTTTGTGATGATCTACTCAGCACTACCCCTTCCCTTCACTTGCTACTAAACTCTTACTCACTCTTCTCACTTCTTCTCTCTTCCTACTCTTCTCCTCTTCTCTCTAACTCTCTCCGGGAAACTCGAAGTCGAGCGAGCGAAGGTTTGGCTAAAATTCTGGAGTGTGGGTGGTGCAAGGAAGCCATGGGAGGAGGCCTATTTATAGAGGAGGAGGGGGAGAGTCGGCCGCCCCAATGGTGGGGTCGGCCGCCCACCCAGGGTGGCCAACATGGCTGCCCCTTCACATGCCATTGCGTGATCTTTTGTCAATCCAGAAATTTTGGTCGGTTGAGTGGAATTGGAGGTGGAAAAGAGAGGATAGTGGAGGTGAGTGGAAGTGGATGAAATTATGTGATGTGATGTATGTGAGGTGTAGTCTATGACATGTGGGACCCATGGTGAGGGGCCCACCAAGCACTAAATGCCATGATAAAAATTATAAACAATGCAGAAATTTAAATGAAGGTAAACTAATTTAAATGCATGAAATGATAAGTTTTTGTGCCACCACGATAAAATATTTTTGACGGGTTGTCACACACCGTAAAATTATTTATATGGGGCGTAGAATTTTTATAATGCAATGCTAGAAATAAATATGTCTAAGAAAATCATAAGAGATGTAATTTTAAAATGCGGATAATTACCGAGTTACCTTCGGCGAGGATTCGGATTTTTAAAAGTCCTCCGAATTGGACCTCCAAATTATTTATTCCGCTGATGTTCCCGTGAGATGCATCCTCTCGCCTCGGTGGTTGTATTGTCTCGATCTTCTTCTATCATCTTCGTGGATTTATTGAGTTCTTGTTTTGACTTGAATGCGAATTGCTCTTCTTGCCCATTTATAGTGAACTTGATTTCTCCCTTCCCGACATCAATGTGTGCATTGGCGGTGCTCAAGAAGGGTCTTCCAAGTATGAGTGACACCTTTGAGTCTGGATGCATATCCAACTACAAAGTCTACTTGGCATGAAGAACTCTCTTATCTTGACTGGAATGTTTTCAAGCAATGCCCAACGGATAACGAACCGATTGGTCGGCTAGTTGTGGACACATTGATGTTGGCTCAAGTGCAAAGTGGTTGAGCTTGTAGTAGACTAGCTCGGGCATCACACCGACACTTGCTCCAAGATCACGAGTGCATTATTGAAATATTGATCTCCAATTGTGCGATCGATAGTGGGACATCCTGGATCTTTCTTCTTTTACGGTAGTTGGTTGAGGATGGCCGCACTACATTCTTCGGTTAGCTTGATCACTTCATTGGATGGCAAGTGGTCTCTTCTTGTTAAGAATATCTCTTATGTACTTGGCATAAGTGGGGACCTGTATGGCATCCCGCAGAGGTATATTGACATATAACTTTTGAATTACCTCCACGAATTTACCAAACTGCTCATCTGTCTGTTGTGGTCCTCTCTTCCTCCGAGGGAACGGTAAGTAGTTTGTATCCCGGAAATTGTGTCTCATTTCCTGATCTTGTACTGGCTCTTGCACTAGCTTATGTACTGATTCTTGTGGTAATACTTCTAACTCCGGTTGGAAGTCTTCTTCTTCTGCCACTGGTGGTAGCACACTGGCCTTTTTGCTCCTTTTGGATAGGGAGGATCTCTCGTGGAACTCCCTCTTCTTGTAGTAATAGATCTCACCCGCTCCGGGTTAGTGGCAACAGTAATGCAACGGCCAACTTGGCTATCTTTTCTTCTATCTTTTTATTGAACTCTAGTTGATCATTAATGGCGGAGGAGAAACTATCCATTTTAATGCTTAAATTTTCCAAGACTTTGTCATTAGCGGCAAGCCTATCCTCCATAGATGAGTTGATCTTGGACTGTTGTAGAACCAACTCTCTCAAAGTAGGTTGCTTTGCATAATTACCTGATTGTGTACCATGGTTAGTTGATGATTGCACCCAATGTGGAACCTTTCTTACTGGAGGACTTGAATTCTGCTTATATGTTGCTTCAATTGCTCTTTGATCTTCCTTGTACTTGGCCCTCTGGTCAAGCCAATGGAGTAAGGTATCCATCTTGGTTGATAATGCATTCACTTCTTCAATTGCTTCTTCACTCGGTGACAATCTTGAATGTTGTCTTGGGACCAGGCTTTGATTATCTGCTATCTTCTCCATAAGTCTTTTAGCTCTTCCAAGAGTGAGTGATAAAAATGATCCTTCAAATAGTTGCATCTAGGTGCTCACGCGTCTTCGGAGTTAATCCGTGATAGAAACCTTGCATGAGTAACCATTCCTCCATTCCATGATGGGGACAATCTTGGATATATCCTTGCAAACGCTCCCATGCTTCGACATGGTCTCCGTCTTCTTCGTTGGAAGTTGGTAATCTTTCCTCTTAAGGCATTGGTCTTGCCTATTGGGAAGAATTTTGCTAGAAAGGCCTTGGAACACTTCGCCCATGTATTGATATCTTCTTTATTTGCATAGAACCATTGCTTCGCTCTTCCCACTAGTGAGAATGGAAAGAGGCAAAGAAGTATGAGGTCTTCTTTAACTCCATCTATGGCGATGGTGTTTCCAATCTCCATGAAGTCTGTAAATGTGTACTTGCATCTTCATGTACCTTTCCACCGAATTGGATAGCTTGCACCATGTTGATGAGACTTGGCTTGATTTCAAACTCCATATTAGTGTGTATTGCTTGGACCGGTGCGGATGTTCTCTATTGTTGGAGCAGAGAACTCCAATGGGTCTTCTCATCTTGATTGGTGACGAGCTTCCTTCTTGATTGAACCGACTCGATGATTGAGAGTTTTGAATGAATCGATTCAATCCCGCTAATACCCCGTATAAAATATAGACAAAGAAAAACAACGGGGGTGAACCGAACCAAAGTAGAGGTGACTAGTGACAATCACTCATTTTCTAAGTATCTCGCTTAAGCAATTTTTCTCTAAAAGTTTATTCCTTCCCCAACGGCGCCAAAAATGCTTGTTGACACCTCTAACACCACTCACGCTAAGCCGTCATCCCTAGCATGGCGCGAAGTGTTGGTATAGAAACTGCTCCTCTAGTCAAGAAAAAATATGGGATCCGGGCAAGCGAACGAGATAATACACCATCGTAGCATTTTACCGGGAAGTATTCCGGGTATCGTTATTTATATTTAGCTCAAAGGAAAGAACTAAGGACTTAAACAATGAGATGAACTTGCTAAACACGACTACTCATGAGTGATTGATTTCACTGTCACATACTTTGCGGAGGGGTAAACCATGATAAATAAGGGAATATAAAGTAATAAGCTCGGGGTATAAATCACACGAGAGATCGATATAGACTACTCACATAAGGTAGGTTGACATCGATTAGCACAAGAAATAGAAATCCTATGTAGTTTCTAATCTACTAAGTCATTCATCTACTCCAACTCTACACTATCATATACAACACAAAAGACTCTTCATCTATGTATAAGGATCATTGCTATAACAAGCCAAGACATAGCGGGACTTACTACGCAACTTTGGTTCGCTAGACCTACCAACGGGGATGGAATACAAAGGACTCAACGGAACTGTCACTTCCGCGATCTACCACACGACCCGGCCAATAGGGTGCATTTGCGGGTAAACGGCATCTAAGCACCATGCTTACATGAAATCTACCACCTAACCCTCCCTAGAAGAGAGCTAAGCGCTTTGCAAACATATACATAAACTTATTACCAATCATAACCATATCAAATGTAGAACTAGAATAAACTAGGAACATAATAAATAGAAGCATAATGATATTTAGAATAAAGTCACAAGAATAGATACAAGATAATACCAATTCGATGATGAAGATCCGGAATTCCGAGCACAGCGCCCGATTCTTCCTCTATCTAGTCTAAACCTATGTAGAACTTGAAGATCTAGAGTAGCTATTCTAATTCTGCGGTGGAGATCTCTCTCTAAACCCCGGCTTTGCTAATGGCTACCTCTGAAGAATGAATTCTTGAATGAATTAGGGTTTAGCCGGGGGCCGGGGGCTCGAATATATAGCCCCTAGGATGCACCACACCATCGGATCAAACCGACCTAAACGGACGATAATTATTGCTCCTCAAGGTTGGTGGAGGCGGATCCGTGAGCCTCCACCGATTGGTGGAGGTGGGCGTCAGCCGGCCCACCCACCCAGGTCGGCCGACCCCCCTATGCCGGTGGGGCTCCGCACTTCCTGGGTTTGCCTTCGGAGTCTTCTAGAGTATACAATTTTACCCGTTCGGTCTTTCTCTCTATGTAATCATGACATGTGGGCCTCCTTGGATGTTTTCCCGATAATCCCCTCGCGAAAACACATATTCACCAAAACTTGTGGAATCGTCGGTTTAAACCCTAAGTCTATGGTGGTGAACAGATTATACCCCTCTTTCTCT
This sequence comes from Themeda triandra, assembly GCA_018135685.1. Taxonomy (NCBI): domain Eukaryota; kingdom Viridiplantae; phylum Streptophyta; class Magnoliopsida; order Poales; family Poaceae; genus Themeda; species Themeda triandra. Next base: position 88,914 of record JAENPR010001760.1, on the reverse strand, counting down.
CTCCGGTTGACATATAAAATTGATCATTAACAACCGTCAACACTTGGTAGTGAGGAACAAAGCAAGATTAGTGGCACAAGGTTACACACAAGTTGAGGGTCTTGACTTTGGAGAAACATATGCACTTTGGTGGCAAGATTGGAGGCAATTAGAATCTTATTAGCCTATGCTTGTGCTCACAACATCAAGCTCTATCAAATGGATGTGAAGAGTGCATTTCTCAATGGGTTCATCAATGAGGAAGTGTATGTTGCACAACCTCCCGGTTTTGAAGATGACAAGAAGCCCAACCATGTCTACAAGCTCAAGAAGGCATTGTATGGATTGAAGCAAGCTCCAAGGGCATGGTATGGAAGATTGAGGGACTTTCTCATATCCAAAGGCTTCAAGATGGGAAAAGTTGACACCACTCTCTTCACCAAGAAGATAGAAGATGACTTGTTTGTGTTGCAAATCTATGTGGATGACATTATCTTTGGGTCAACCAACCAAGTCTTTGGTGAGGGGTTTGCAAACATGATGGCTAGTGAGTTTGAGATGTCAATGCTTGGAGAGTTGAGCTACTTCCTTGGTCTTCAAATCAAGCAAATGAAGAATGGCACCTTTGTGAGTCAAGGCAAGTACATCAAGGACATGATCAAGAAGTTTGGGTTGCAAGATGCTAAGGCCATTAGCACACCTATGGGAACCAATGGTGGCTTGGACATTGATGATAGTGGCAAGATGATTGAGCAAAAGCTATATAGATCAATGATTGGAAGCTTGCTATATGTGACCGCTTCAAGGCCGGATGTCATGTTTAGTGTGTGCATGTGTGCAAGATTTCAAGCTTCTCCAAGAGAGAGTCACTTGACGGCAACCAAGAGGGTGTTGAGATACTTGAAGGGTACTCAAGATGTTGGTCTATGGTATCCCAAGGGGTCAAGCTTTGAGTTGATTGGATACTCCGACTCCGACTATGCCGGTTGCAAGATTGATAGGAAGAGCACAAGTGGAACATGCCAAGTGCTAGGAAGATCTCTTGTGTCATGGTCTTCAAAGAAGCAAAATAGTGTGGCACTTTCCACCGCCGAAGCCGAATATATTAGTGCGGGGAATTGTTGTGCACAATTGCTATGGATGAAAGCCACCTTGAAGGACTATGGGATCAAGTTCAAGCATGTGCCTTTGTTTTGTGACAATGAAAGTGCAATCAAGATGACAAACAATCCGGTTCAACATTCAAGAACCAAGCACATTGATGTGAGGCACCACTTCATTAGAGATCATCAACAAAAGGGTGATATTAGCATTGAAAGCATTGGCACCGAAGATCAACTAGTGACATATTCACCAAGCCTCTTGATGAGAAGAGATATTGCAAGTTGAGGAATGAGTTGAACATACTTAGCTTCTCCAACATGGATTGATGCACCCCATATATGACATGCCTCTCCTCCAACATAGCAAGGTAAAGTTGGTTGTTGCATCTCATGCATCCTTTGCTAGTTGTGTAGACATGTATACATGTGCATCTTGCTAGGCTCATTCATTGCAAATCAAATGAATTTGAAGGATATATGGCACCACTATTGTTTCTATGCTTGATTTGATCTAAGTGATGGCATATGACTTGTTTGTGAGCTTGTAAACCTAGTGTTGAATCTTTAGCACTTGCTCATGATGTGTATCTCAACATGGTCAAGATAACCCTTATTCTTATGAGGTGTGAAGAAGCTTGCCCTTGGTTCAAACCAAGATATATTTTTTAGGCATGTGGTTTAGATTTGGCCATAGTTAATTGACTTGTTTATCTCATCTTATGCACCCTTGTTGGTGATTGTTGACAAAGGGGAGAAATAAGTCACAAAGAGCAATGGAAGGGGATCAATTTTTATGATATGACCCAACCATGAGCACACAAATAGGGGAGCAAGCTCATAGACTATTTGTTGCATATTGTGTGTGCATACATGATGATATGGAGCATTGCAAGCTAAATTCAATATTCATGCTTGTTTGGTGTATTGCTAGTATAGAACTTGATTGATGAATTGAAGTACTTGCATGCTTAGGTGTTTTCTAGACATAGAGGTTCACTTGTTCAAGTACCCTGTTTTTAATGTGATCTCATGAGGTATCTTGAGTTTTGATGGATGTCTAGATTCCCATGGTGCTAAGGAAGGTTTATTATCGCACTCCGATTGGTATCACGCTTCAAAGGTCAATTCTATAAACCTTAGTACCATTTTGGTTGTGGTAACTCTCACACAAGTTTCATCTATGCATGTGTGCTTGAAAATCGACCAAACATTTGATGCACACATGTAGGGGAGCTACCACTACCAAAACCGGAATTGAAATGCTTGTCCAATCCAAGATTCATGATCAATATGTCTTGGGCAAGCAATTCAATTTCATATTGAATTCAATTTCCTTATCTTTGTGAGTTTGTCGAAGGGTTGTCATCAATTACCAAAAAGGGGGAGATTGAAAACTCCTGTTTGGTTTTGGTAATTAATGACACTCAACATTGCTAATGCTTTGCTTTAAGTATGGTTAGACACATAGCAATGTGACGGTGGATGATGGAGCATGGTGATCACGTGATGAACATGGTGGACATGTGAAGTGATCAAGCTCCGGTGATGGATGGAAACGCCCGTGGAGATCAAGACAAAGGTATACTTGATAGGGCTTTCCAGTTTAGTGGTCAAGACACTTAGCGAGTGTGACCACATTTAGGATCGATAACCGACTATCAAGAGGGGTTTCCTCGGTTCATTTGCGGTCCTTAGTGCCTCTAGTTGCAACTTTGCATGATGCATGAGAGACTAACTAGAGGGCTAACTCTTGCCGACGTGGTCGTGCTTGTACTACTAACTCCGGTGCTTGAGACGAGGTCTACACTTGGTGGAGTTGGTACTCAAGGCAAGAGGTTGGACTTGGAGCGAAGACGGCGCGACATCGAAGATCAAACAAGAGGTGGACGTGTTCACTGGGCGTCGGACGCGGGCGCCGGACGCCAGGCCTGCCGGGCCGGACGCGTCCGGCGTGTACTGAGCTGGCTGGGTTGCTGGCTGTGGCGCTGGTGAGCGCCGGACGCGCGCCGGTCGCACGGCGGACGCGGCCAACGGACGCGCGGCGGACGCGGGCGCTGGACTCGGGCGGATCGAGCGTCCGGCGGCTGAAGGATTCGAACAACGCAAGCTCCAACGGTCGGCTGACGTGGCGCGCTGAAGAGCACCGGACGCGTCCGGCGGGCAGCGGCAGACGCGTCCGGCGCTTGCTGGGGTTTCAACCCGAGGGGGCAATGGCTCTTTCCGGAAGTGGGTCTATAAATAGACCATTGGCCGGCTTGGGGACTCTGTCTTCGCCACTTCTACACACTTGAGCATACTTTGAGCAGGAGAGACACTCCCCCACTCATCTCTTTGATTCCTTTGCTAATCTTGAGAGAGATTTGAGTGAGAGCAAGTGATTTGCATCGAGAGTTGCATCTAGAGGCACTTGTTCTTCGAGTGGGCTGCGGATTCTTGTTACTCTTCGGTGATTCCCATCACCGTAGATGGTTTGGTGCAGCGGGTGGTGGTTGAGCTCGACTTGGTGAAGGTTCAAGGCCACACCGGGTTCTTGTGAGGGGTTCTTGATCCTTCCCCGCGGGAGTTCACGAAAGGATACTCTAGTGGATTGCTCATGGCTTGTGGATCCTTGTCTTGTGTGGAGATTGCGGCTCCCCATTGGGGTCTTTGGCACCGTGCCAATTGAGCGGGCAACTCACCAAGCAAGTGCATCGCCACAACGAGGACTAGCTTGCCGGGAAGCAAGTGAACCTCGGTAAAAAATCATTGTGTTGATTTGTGTTTGCCGAGGCTTCGACCTCCTTGTGCTTGTGCTTGAGCTTCTCTAGGTGATTGGCTATCTTCTACTCTTCGCGGCGGTATAACCTTCCCTTCTCTCTTTACATACCGCAAAGTAGAACTAATTGTTGTGGTCGGTCGGGAACCACTCATTGTGTAGAGTAAATCCCGTGGGTAGAATTGCTTGGTTGGTTTCGGTGAACCGACATTGTGTAGATTGATCACCGTTGTTGAAGTGTGCAATTATCTTGAGTAGCCTTGCTTGATAGGACGGCTTGCATAGAGTAGTTGAAGCATTTGCTTTGCACATTTGCCGCCTTGCTATCTAATTGGATTGTCTAGTGCTTTTGCTAGAAATTTTATTAGGCTATTCACCCCCCCTCTAGCCATTGTGACCTTTCACCAGTGGGCACGTTGGCAACAGCGGGGACGGAGAATTCGCGAAGAGTCTTCTGAGCCATTGGGATGGTCGCTGAAGGTGCAGAAATGACCGGTTCAACATAATCAAATAGAGCAAAGTCAATTCTGATATAATAGAATAGAATAAAGTGCTATTCATAGTATCACGAACAATGATGAATATTACAAGAATGTAGAGGGGGATTACCAAGAACTCCGATAGATCCGGACTCCAAGCTAGGCTTGATTCCCTCTAGATCTATTCCTATGTAGCTATGCTACTAAACTATGGAGCTCTAATTGAGATGGTGGCTCGCTTCTCCGAATCGTCTCGCATGAATGAAGAGAGAATGAATTAGGGTTTCACCCGGGGGCCGAGGCTCAAATATATAGCCCCCTAGGATGCACCACAGCCCTCGGATCCAACCAACCTAAATGGATGATAATTATTCATCCTCAAAGGCGGTAGAGGCAGGATCCGCGAGACTCAACCTGATTGGTTGAGCTGGTAGGGCGGCCGACCATAGGCCAGGGGCGGCCACCTCTGGTCAATGGCAGGTGGGCCCCTGGTTTCAGGTGTCACCTTCTGGAGTCTTCTAGAGTATACAATTTTACCCGTTCGGTCTTTATCTCTATGTAATCCCGACATGTGGGCCTCCTTTGGTTCTCTTTCTGATAACCCCCTGCAGAAATAGACAATCACCAAAACTCATGGAGTTCTGTCAGTGTAACCCCTATATCTAACAGGTGAACTCATATTAGTCCTTTCTCTTGCTGCGTTGACGGTATAAAATTGATACTTAACTACCGTCAACATATGCATGCCTTTTTGTCCCTCGGTGGGAGCGCGGTCCTCCCCCAAGCTTGGTTTTCTACCCTTTTGTTGATTAGTGCCGTGGCACTATCAACAGTCAATGATAGAAAGGCGCCACCACTGCGACGTCCAGTGTGCCCCTTCGACATGGGTGTTAACCCATTGTAGAAGTTCTGAGCACCCGCCAACTTTCCATCCCATGGTGAGGGCATTCCTGGATGTACTCCTGGAGCCTCTCCCATGCCTCGGGATGGGTTCCGGCGAATTCTACGGAAGTTGGCGATTCTTCCCCGCAGGGCATTGGTTTTGCCCATGGGGAAGAACTTAGCGAGGAACGCGGTGGAGCACTTGCTCCATGTGTCAACAGCGGCCTTGTCCTTGTAGAACCAAGTCTTCGCCTTTCCCACAAGAGAGAAAGGGAAGAGACTGAGCCTGATTGCATTAGGTGCGACATCCTTCATGACGATGGTGTTGCATATCTCCAAGAAATGCTGAAGATGAGCGTTGGCGTCCTCACTAGGCAGTCCACAGAATGAACTTGCCTGCACCATGGTAATGAGCCCAGTCCTAAGCTCGAAGTTCTTGTCTCCCAAGTTGACAGCGGGCCCAGTGGGCACGTTGGCAAAATTGGGGACGGAGAACTCGCGCAGGGACTTGGCCATGGAGTGCGGCGTAGTAGGTGTGGTGGTGAATGGTTTATCTGTCGGTGGAGCAGAAGAGGAAAGGGCACGAGTCCTCTTCCTCCTTTGGAGTGCTTCCGGATTTGAGTTGTAGTTTTTCGGCAGAGAGAACCGGTCATGCACTATCCTGTTTTCATCCACAACAGGAAAAGACATAAAAGTTAGCCTGTATAGACATTGTCGTTTCTCATTTATATATCATATGCATATCCATGCTGCTAGATTGTTAACTTCCATGCCTTCCCCGGCAACGGCGCCAGAAATGCTTGTTGGCATTTCTTAGCGCGATTACCAAAATAGACTTAGAGCCTAATTCTGATAACAGCGCTAGAAACGCTAAATGGCTTTACTCGGCATAATTACTAGAAACTGGTTCTAGCAACTACGCGAGTGTTGCCAAGAGATAGATCACAACCTATTAGAAAAAATATCCGCAAGCGCACGGATCTATCATCGCAGCATTTCACCTGGAAGTATTCAGGGTATCGTTATTTATAATTTCCCAAAGGAAGGCATGGGGTAGTTAAGTAATCTAGCATGGTTATGAATACGATATCTAGCATGAGGAGAAACCGACCAATGTGCTATACAGGGGTAAGCATACGGTAGTTTGGATAGTGGACACACACTTAGAGCAACCTCAAAGGAATAAAGGTAAAATAAAGAATAAAGAATAATCTACGCGAAGCGAAAGGTCCTATATAGTCAATGCTAGAACAGTTAATTCCACATGTTATACAAGTCAAGAATCGACTATAGACTAGGAATATGGGGAGACCACGGCAACTGGTCTGCCAGTCGATGGCAGCATTTACGAACTCCTACTCAACATGCGAACGTGGGGGATTACAAAGGACGGACAGGGCTATCACCACCTGCCGCCTACCACCCCAACCGTGGCATGCCGACATATCCGAAGGTTCCCTCGCACCCGGACACCATGTTCGCATACTAAGGAGCTACCTACGTCCCCCCAGGACTCCCACCCTACGGATGGATGAGCTAGAACATAGGCAAGCCCGAAGGCACAACGAACCGCTATTCCTCTCCTACAATCTAATCTAAACAAGTAAAACATATGAATGATGAAGAACCGTGTAGAACACGATGAACAATTCTCACAAGAACTATGGCCTAGTTCTTGATCATCGAATATATTGTGTACTAGACTATACTCTAGTTCATATGCAAGACTATATAAATGTAATGAGAACTTGACTAAGGAAGAACGCTCCATAGATTTATACCAAAGGTGTAGCTTTTCCTCCTGGAGACAAGCTCTCCAAGTAGCTTTGCCTAGCTCCAAATGACTAACACTAATGCTAAAGAACAAGTGTGAGGTGTAGAGATGGCTCCAAATGGTGTGTGTGAAGGTGGGGGCCTCTCCTCTTCATTTATATCCCCCAGAAGGCGGTTCGGGGGTAGTGGTGTAAAATCACCAGCAAAACCGTCATCCCCTAGATGGAAGGAGGCAACCGCCTTTGGCCGGGCCCACCTGGCGGCAGGGTGGGCGCGCGTGCGCCCCAGGCGCGCCCGCGCCTGGTTGGCGCCGCCCCCTGACCGCCTTTGGCAGGTGGGCCTGGGCTGCCATCTAGGTCTTGTCCATGCTGGTGCTTTTGGCCCATTTCGACCCCAGGTGGCTGGCCCTTGTTCTCTTGCTCTTTTGCGCATTCTAAAAGCGCCTTTTTATTCTGAAAATTCCTGCACTTGGTGTACATTCTGCAAAACAATATTTTCTCCAAGCACAAGTGGAACTAGGTCAATAGTAAAGATATATGTGAAATAAAATATTTATTTCCCCCATAATGACCTATAGTTGGCGAGTAAAAATCTGAGTTAAGGAAATACGTAATTAACCCATTGAGGCACAGCATGCCAAAAGTTGGGATCAAATCGGTCAAGTTTGACCATCCAATTTTAGGAATTACGAGCCTAGGTCAACCGTCATTAGTGTGTTGACATTGCCATGTTGGCACTTAATTATCTCCTAATCCATAGCTCAAATGACCAAAGTGCCTAAATAGAAAATGATGAGTGACACATGGGCTGTAAACTTTGTTTGTAGCCCATGTCAAGATTCGGCCCAGAAACGGCCCAAAAATGCAACCGAAATGGACTTCGTCGCTGCCCGCCACCTGTTCGGCGAATTGACACAGAGGGCGACGCGTGCCTAGGGAACATGTCCGCCATGCCCGTGCCCCTGGCCATGTGGCACTGGAGCACTCGCACCCCTGCCAGCCTGCCGACCTCCTGTCTGAAGCGGGCGCCCATCCAGTCCTCTACTCCCACATTCCACTCGCTCCTCCTCCCTCGCTCCCTTCTTCCTCTTCTCCCACAAGGCGACGCCGGAGTCCGCCATGGTCGCCGGGCCGTGCCACCTCTCCCACCGCAGTGCCCTGCTCGACCATCGCCGCAGCATCGCCGTTGCTGGCCATGGCGCAAGCCGAGCTGCCGCGGCGCCCCGTGCATGGCGGGCGCAGCCGCCATTGCCGCTGCGGGAGCTCGCCAAGATGCCATCACCATTCTCCCTCCTCACTCCCCAATTCCCTCACCCAACCGCGTCATCTGCTTCGCCATCGCACGCCGCGCACCATGCGCTCCTTTCCCAGTCACATCCGGCGCCCTAAGCGGCCGCCGCCGGAGCCGCGCCTCCGGGTGCCACCGGCGCGCGTGACCAGGGGGCCAAGGGCTATCTCGGCCCCTGTCGCGGACACCCACGGGTGCACCGTGGACTCGCAATGCCGCTCCGCCTCTGCTTGGCCGCTGGCGAACCCCTGCCAGCCGACAACGGCGAGCGCCGCCGCCTGCTATGCTCTTTCTTGACGTGTCCCTGTGCTGAAGCTTCCGCTTGAGAGATTATTATAGTATTTATCTATCTATGTTTAAGACTATGTGTTAATTATTCCCTCATTATGTAATAAACATTGAGATGTTACATTTATACAATTTTTCAACTTATGTGTGCGACTTCCGGGGGTTCACATAAGGTTTGGATACATCTTATTTTTGTCCTTAAAAATGAGGTGTGACAGTGGTTAAGGTAGGTAATGCACCAAGGGTGTCGATCAACGCCTATCACGTAATGCAGCATAAACAATAAAATGACGCAAGAGTTTTGGCAAACCATAGGAGAAATGCTCCGGGGCTTGCCTTTTGTTGTCGAGCAACGTCGAGGTTCCGAACGCTCGATCACTTCACGCCCGATTCCAGATCACCTCCTGTGCGGGAACTTCCTTCGCGACTTGTCCTTCGGGATCCTTGTCCTTCTCGACGAATCCCTAATCACGATCCTGGAATGATGCATGGATGCATGTATAAATATACTTGTCGACATATGCACGATCACATATGGTCGATGATGATGAATGCTCATGTAGTAATAATCCTATTCCAACTATCACTAGCAAACAAGCCAGTAAAGCCAAAGAGACTACACTCAAGCATAATCATCCTAACCAATTCATCATGAACTAATCATCCTAGCATACTACTTAACCACCCATCATCCAACACTAATCACCATGAACAATTGACAATAAGCCTAGCACACAACAACACCCATTCAAACATCAATACTAATCATAACCATATAACTAGCATACCAGTAAATAAATCATAACTAAATATCGATAAGTCCTATGGATATAATTGAAGACATTCTAGAAATCTTATGAAATTCTCCATCAAACATCCGATGACATCACAAGCTGATTCCCAGGGTGACTACACCTAAAATAAGCAATACCAGGACTGGTTCTGATAATTCCAGCAACCAAACAGCCCTGACAACAAGATTGTAATAGCCACAACTCCTAAACTATTCATGAAATGGCCATCAAACTTTAACAGTAGATGGTCAAGCTAACACACTAACTATCATCTTTAGGCAAGTTAACCAGAAACCCAACTTATAATTGTGTTAGTCTAGCATCAATGGACTTAACCTCTGATTAACCAACCTGGTATTTGAACAGGAACATCAGGTTTGGTTGCTCCTAAAATCCTATAAAAATTACAGTAGATAATACATGTCAAACAAAGTTCATCATCCAAATTTCAACCCATTTGGATGAACCATCTGCCCTACACAAAAATGACAAGTGACAGGACAGATGGCATATGGAAAATACTTTGTACTACCAAATCATACAAACCAAGCATATAACTACATCAGGGGCTGCACATTGGTATACAATGAGCCCACAAAAATTATCAAACTCAGATCACACTCCTATAATTGATTTATGAATTAATTCCTTCCTAGCTCACAAATCAAGCTTGAACTACAACTCCATATTTCATCACAGCAAGCATGCATGATACTCCTACCACAGATATAGCATGACAAAACAAGATCATAGAAACAAGAACCATATTTTTCTGAGCTACCCTCTATTATCTATAAATTAGAACTACACAGAAACACGTCACAAACATGGGATATGATATTCTCTATGCACAGCTCATGTCCTAAGAAAAATATTGCAAGCTGAATCACTGGATTTGGCCAAGTAATGAGCAAGATATAGATTTTATAAGATTTAAACCGAAATCTGGAAATTATTTTCCTAATTTCCAGATAAGACAAACACTTTGCGCATAGGCCCCTGTGGTTTCCAGGATATAACCGAGCCCCTATTTAAAAACAACGTGTATGGGATCTTTTCGAATCAACCCTCACATTCTTCGAATTCTAAGAATGAAGTCCACGACGGGGAAAACAGAGGGAGGCTGAGGAGCTCGCTGGCCTGGCCACGGCAGCGGCTCTCCGGCGCCCGCGAGCGGCGGCTAGGGGCAAGGGACCCCGCGCGCACCCTCTGGTGCCCGGAGCCCACTCCTTGGAGGCTCGACGCGGCCTCGCCACGCGCGGCGGCGGCTCCGACCGGGGACGCCCGCTGATGGTGGCGCTCTGAGGTCAAGGTGGCCCGAGAGGTGGCGCGGTCGAGGCAGCACGTGGTGGCGACGCTGGCACGCTGGTCATGGCAAGGCCCGGCGCGATGGCGAGCTGCGGCCGCGGCCGGCCATGGCGTCGCTGTACTGTACGCGGCGAACGTCGGGTGGAGCGGCGATGGCGCGTTACCAAGGCGACGGCTGCGCATCTTAGCAGCGAGGGTGGAGAAGATGGCGTGGGTGGCGGGACTCGCGCGCGATGCAGGGTGGTGGGAGGTGTGGCGATGGCCAAGCTCGGCCGAGGGAGCGGTTATGGTGGAGCTCTCGGTGGCGACGCTCTCGGGACGAAGAAGAACGAGGAGCGGAGGAGGCGAGACGAGTTGGGGAGAGTGAATGAGCGAGTAAGTGGCCTCGGGGGCTCCTCCCCTCGTCCTCATCACCGTCGAGCAGCGAGGCCGACGTCACGCGGCCCCTCCATGCGCCGGCCATACGGCCATCGGCCGTCGATGGCTCGACACGGGGGATCTGCCCTGTCCGTGGTGAGACCGACGGGTGGGTCCCCCCAAAACAATTATTAATTTATAAAAATAGCTCTTTGCACGATTTTTAAAGCTCTCATATCTCCCAAATTAGAGAGAATTTGGAGAAACTTTCTACATGAAAAGTATTCCTCTCAAAGAGTAGAATATTTCATCTTTAAGAAGTTTTCCCAAATTCTGCATTGTTTTTGAAATATAAATTCCCAAAATAAATCCCCTTTTAAAAATCCATTAAAAAGGAAGTCCCGTCTTCTACCTCAAAAACATATGCCTTACACCCATTTTTCCAAGAAGTTGTATTTGGGACTTTTATTACTTTTAAAATTCTTTAACTAAAAGCTTTAAACCCCAAATCCATTTGGAGTGTCCGAAAACACTTTTCGACACTTTTAGCAAACAATTTCTAGAAAGCTAAGTCAAAAAGCGACATTTTAATTAGCTAAGGTCATTAACATGACCCCTTAGCAAAATTAGGCTATCTTCATGTCTAAATGTAATTAGTGTTGTTCTAAGGCGTAAACCTTAGAATCCCCTCCGGTGGTAAACTGAATCTACTCACAGAGTGATGCTGAATCTACCTACGAAGCGATGCACGAAACCAGAAATGGAATGTAGAACACAAGCTCAATGCTTTCCATTATATTCCGATCTCTTGTACAGTCCCATCAGGGCAATATTTATAGGCGCCCGTAGGCTTTTACAAGATCATAATGCCCTTGGGCCGCTTCTCCTAGGTTCTCCTGGTACTTGATGGTGAGGGCGTAACCGTCTTCTTGGTGCTTTTCCAGGATGCTGGCCGAATGGCCGACAACGCCAGGCCCACAAAGCAGCGAGTAGTCCTCATAGGAGTAGCGACACGACGTTCCTGCACAAGTAACAAATCTGTCCGCCGCCCAGTGCTGATTTGGTTAGGGCACCGAAGCCCCCCTTGCACGGGTGCTTGTTGGTATTTGTTAAGTGCAACTAAAATAAGAAGGATTCCGCAAGCGCCTGAGAACATACCATTGTAGCATTTTACCGGAGTAAACCAGGTATCGTTATTTATATTTTACCACGGGGAAGCAAGGGTTAAAGAATCGGATAACTCACCATCATGTATCTACTAACTTAGTAAACCAACTAGACTAAAGCAGGGGTAAATGATATATATATATATATATATGTAAGGTAATATAATAAAGCGCACATGAGAATTCTATGATAAATGAGTAGCTAGCTAGAGTGAGAGGACAACGGGAGAGATCAAGGTTCCTATATACTTCTCTATTACTTTGGTTCTATGATAACGGGGAATGGTTAGATATAGCGATCACACAATAGCACTTTGGAGCAAAGCAGGTCCTTTCCAACTCTCGAAGAAGACGGGTAAAGAGTAGTTGGGAGAAGGCTGCCGAGAGCTCTACGTGACACCAACCCGAACGTGGTGGAATACAAAGGCCCGACAGAGTCACCTCCGGGGCTACCACAACTATCCGTGGATTGGGCGCAACCTCGGGTAACCTATAGTCTAGACACCATGCCTACACTATCGATTACTACTCTAATTACATATGATAACTAGAGCACTCAATACGAGCGAAGATCCCATGCTAGAATGTAACAACTATACTAAGCATACATATGAAAGGCATAAAGTAGATAGAGAAGATAAATATATTGAAGCATAAGTCTTACAAGAGTAGATACAAAGACATACCAAATCTCTGAAGACTTCTCGAACCGGAGCGTAGCTCCGCTCTCCCTAACTCTCATCTAGATCTAATCTACTACATTGGAGTGTCTAGCTCTAATTCTCTAGAGAAGAGAAGTCATCCATTTAAGGGACGCCTCTACAACTCGATCCCGCCGGGGAGATAATGAATTAGGGTTTAAGGGATGCCCTCTCCCGGGGCCGGGGGCCTGCTTATATAGCCCTCTAAGATGCACCACAGCCCTCGGATCAAACCGACCTAAATGGACGATTATTATTCATCCTCAAAGGCGGTGGAACAGGGATCCGCGAGGCTGACGCTGATTGGTTGAGATGGCCAGTCGGCCGCCCAAGGGTGGGAGTCGGCCGACTCTCCACCGAGCCCGTTCGGGCTCCCGTTTGGTCCGAGCCTTCTCGAACCTTCCAGACGATGAATTTTCACCGGTTCCCGATTATCTCTATGTAAACCCGACATGTGGGCCTTCCTTGGGTATTTTCAGTGACACCCTACGAAAGCGGACATTCACCAAAACTCGTGGAATTTTGTCGGTATAACCCCTATATCTAGTTGGTGAACATATTTTAGTCCTTTCTCATGTTTAGTTGACGGTAAAAATTGGCACTTAACGACCGTCAACAACTCCCCCAAGCTTTCCTTTTGCTCGTCCCCGAGCAAAGATAAACTCGGTGTGGATCGGGAGTTGCTACAATGCTTTCACGCCTCAAAAGTACACATGCGTTCAAACAAGAACTCTCCACTGGATTAGAGTGAACTATTCGACTCAAAACTTACTCATATTACCTTTCACCATGGGGCTTGTAACCGTCACTTGGGTCTTGAGCGGTTGAAAGACAGAACGGTCAAGTCAAGCGCTATGTTTCTCGCTCTTTGATCAACTATTATTCTGGAGTTTTTGCAAGATTTTTAAATAAAAACTCGAGTTCCTTGTATGAACCTTTCGATCTCTCATTTGTGGTATTTCTGGATCCTCTCCAAGGCATGAGTAGTGTATGCCTTCTCTCTTCTCTCAAAATATGTGGTATTTGTGGAACTAAGGCATAGTGGAAAGTGCCTTCTCTCTCTCACCCTACTTTCTAATAGGCTTATGTGGAGCTCATAGGTGGGGAGACACTCAAACTCACTTGCATATATTGCACAGTTAAACCATGGATCCAATAGGAACTAAAATAATAATAAAGTCATATGTGCATGTGAATGAGGAAATGGGATGGATGATAAGATGATGATGATAAGGAAATGATTATGAGGGGTGATCACTTGGTGAACATCTACTTCTACACTTGCTCCTTTGGGGATAACATGACTCCCTTTATTCGGAAACTTTGAAACTTCTTGAAAGGAAGGACTTGGCTGCTCTCTCTCTTTTCTCTCTTTTTTTTTCTCTTTTTTTTCTTTTTTTTCTTTTTTTTTACATAGCAACCAATCCTCTGAAAACAAAACTTTAGCAACGGGGAGTGTATAACTTGAAATGATAATGACTGGAGCTTTTATGTAGGCAATTGGAACGGCGATGATTATCTCTAGATGTTCACTCCCAGGATAGGATTGCCATGAATATTTTTGAGTGTTCACTCCTAGTGTAGGAATAGAACATTTTCTGAATGGAACGAAGTGAGTGGCATATATATATATATATATATATATATATATATATATATATATATATATATATATATATATATATATATATATATATATATATATATATATATATATATATATATATATATATATATATATATATATATATATATATATGTGGAAGAATGGATGGATGGATGCGTACTCCCAGGGTAGGAGCAGCATAAGCGCGTATCTCCAGGGTAGAGACAGCACAATATGTGGGGAAATGCGTACTCCCAGGGTAGGAGCAGCATAGGTGCGTATCTCCAGGGTAGAGATAGCACAATATATGGTGGATATGGATCTATATGTAGGTGGTACTTCTAGGGACAGAAGTAGCACAGAATGAATGTAGTATTTATAAAATGGGTGCGTGCTTCTGAGGACAGAAGTAGCATAGATCAATGGATGGAGAGCACATAGTATTGACTTTAACTGCATGACTGATTCCTTATGGGTCCACAACATAACCACACTCAATGCCTATAAAGACTACACTCAATGCCTACAAAAATGATCTATATAAATAGATGGGTTTTCCTGATCTAGTAAGCATGAATATATGGCTGTGGTAGGAATTTAAACTCTCATCATAAAGGAACTCATCATGCAGGAATTTAATATTTTCAAAGATAAATTCTCCAGAACTCTAGTATCTCTAGGAACAAGATGGACAGCAGCTCAAAACCTTCCCATATCATATCCACCAACTACCTAGACTTAGATCAAGCATTCGCTACCCACAAGTTTCAGGTTCAGAGCAAATCTCAAATCTAAACAGTTGTGTCTAAAACTCGGGAGAGTGCAAGGTTGAAAACTAGGTACTTGAAAGGAATTACGGCAGAGCAACTATTCATCATCTCCATGTAGAGTTTATTCCAGGGATTACTTAAAGACAGATTAATAAGAGCTCTCCAAAAGTAGAAAAGATAAATAAGGAAATCTTTCTGGGTTTCTAAGGTTATGCATCTTTTTTTAGTTGTTTAGCAAGCTCTATAAATAAATAGACAAGTTGGAACACTTAGCTTGATACACGGGGGATGCTCTCCCCCAAGCTGGATGTTGACATAGTCTGCGGATATTGCTGACAGGCAGTGAAGGAGTTCTAGTCTTCCTGGAGTTTCGTGGATAGTTGCTGTTGGAGACAGCGTTCAACTGTTGAGGGCAGCACTTCGACAGGAGACTGGACATCCTTCTGTCTATTAGCTTTTCTTGATCCTTTATGTTCTGTGAAGCTCAAATAGACAACAAAGCTTGTGGAACTGATTAAGCGTTAGTGATAAAACCTCTAAGCCTTGGTTGTCTAGAACAGCCTTAACTCAAATGTCTTATAACAGGATCACAAGAAATATTTTTATCTTTTTTATAATAAAGGAATGCGAGACAGAGAAAAAGATATGCTAAAAAGTTATTTTTATGCCACCACAATGAATGATTATTCACATGGGGCTTAGTAGTTTTCTGGATGCAAATGCACAACATCTTTATTTTCTTTTTCTAGTGCAAAGATAGTAAAGCGAAGATGCAATTAAGATGCATGTAGTGAAAATAAATATTCTTAAAGGAAAATGCAATGCTGTGAAAGGAAATGCTGATAAATACCAAGTTACCTCCTTGGCGAGGGTTCAATGATTTAAGTCCTCTGAACAGGACTTCTTGTCATGTTCACTCCTTCGATGTATCATTTGATCCCAAAGGTAGAGACCTTGAGAACTGCACCTCTTGAGATGGTAACTCTAGGAAAGGGGTCACCCATGTTCTTTTCTTATCCAACAGTCTTTATCACTGGAGTACCTTGTGATGAAGAGTAGATGCTTCTAGTGGTCCTTTACTTCTTCTTGGAGTTTGTCTTACTTGATTAACCTCTCTCCTTGACTTGTTCATGAGCATCTTGTCTTCTAATTGCACTCCTTTTTCCTTCCTAGACCTTGTGCTCCACTCATTGTTTCTTCTCAGCGTGCCAGAGTGACGGGGGCTTGAAAAGAGGAAGAGCATTGCTGGATCATTGTTTGAAGAGTCATCGGCCTTCCTCCCCCAAGCTTGACCTTGTTGTTACTCGCCACGTGAAACCAAATATGAGTGTTGAGTCGTCCCTCAGAGTGTGTTGTACTTCTATGTCCTCGAGACCTTTGTTTGTCCTCTGTTTGTAAGCCTTCATGTATCGAGAGGGACTTCTAATTATAGGTCTCTGTTGAGTAGAGATCTCTCCTTTGCATTCGCTTTTGTTTGGACTATCCAATCCGGGATAAGGAGACAGACAGTTGCATGATCTTCTTTCATCAACCATTCTTGATTTTCATTGAGTCTTGGTTGACGCATTGATGTTCATTGGAGATGTAGACTCGAGTTCTTCCTTGATGGTCTTTGTCTTTTAGCGGCATGGCGAAGAGTTGCAATTAATGATACGCCATCCGTCTTGATGATCAAGGAAGGGTCTTCATCTCCAATGGCTTAGAGACATCATCTTGCAAATGTGGTTGTTCCCGGTCTTCTTGGGTTTGGTCGGTAGTCAACCCTTGATGATGATTGGTTGACACAAGGATGTATGCTTATCATGCCATCCTTGTCCTTGCCGCCGACGTGCAAGATGGTGTCTTCAAGAACAACGAGGGTCTTTGATTGGCCAAAATGAGCTGAGTTACACCATACTCCTCATTGGCATCCTAGCTCGAGTTTTGGGCCCAATGCTATGTTGTCTTCAATGTTGCTCACAGCTTGTCGCCTTGTTCATCCACTTCTTTGAGTGAGTTCAAATGATGATCCTTCTTGTGGCACTCTTGTCTTCTTCTTTGTTCCATCATTGAAGTGGCAATTTCGCAGGTGATGCCAATCCACGAACAGGCACATCATAAGTTCTTTCCTACAAAATGTTAGTGGACACATACCCGAAGGATTGCAACAATTTCAAACTATGGGCTATTATCCACTATCTATTTTAGAATTTCATCTATGTTAAAAAAATGGTTTTCAAGTTACTTTAGCATAGACTTTATTTATCATATTTTCTAGCAACTTTTTTTAAGGCACTTTAACATGGTTCAAGGCAAAGGTAACTTGCAACAAAAGACAATGTGAATGATATTTGATACTTACAATTCTTTCCTGGACAATGAATGCGCTGTGTCTTTTGTGTGAAGTTCTGAGTTCATCATATGCCTTGCTTCATCTCGAAGTGTGTTCATCTCTTGACTTACCCAAATTGGATTTGAGAGTTTTCTGCGAGGGGTTAGTCCGACAAAATAACCATTGTCTACACTAGCAATTTTCGGTTCAATAACCAAACTAGACTCCATGTCTTAATTAGGTTAAGGAAGACAATTTAACCTAAGCACCACGCTTAATTTAAAAAGCCTTTGGAAGTATCCTTGTAATACTTCCAAACCAAAGCATGCTTTAGCAAACACGAGTAGCATGAAAGCACTAAAGAGATTTACTCAATTAGAGATGAAAGAGCATGATCATGGTGAGGATTTTTTTTTCTTTTTTTAGATGCAAATGGCATGGATTAATGCAAGAAACTAGACATGCAATGGATGAGCAAACATAAATAAGCTAAATGGAGTGAATGCATGAATTGTCGAAAGTAAACATGCGGTGGGGTGCAAGAATTCAAAAAGATAACTACTCATCAATTTTAAAGTCCATGAGCAAGACTATCTCACCTTTCTTGATCATACTTACCATGACTCACATGATGAAATTTGTGAGTGGTGCATCATCTATGTTCGTCACTTGAGACGTGAATTGAATTCTTGTGATGACGACCTTTCTCCAATCTACACATGGTTAGAAATAATATATATGTATACGCAAACTGTGAGGTGGCGGGGTTCCAATGTTGATGAATGTTGAATGTTGAGGGACCCTGGGCTCTTCAATGTCTCTTCTTTTCTTGTGGAAACTTGCCGGAAGGTCAAAACGGCTTCTTTTGTCCTGTCTATTCCACACTTAACAACAAGGGGTAATCCTACTAAAGCTAGTGGTACACTAAACTAGCAGACATCAAGATCATTATCAAAAACTTAACACCGATTGCTTCCCCGGCAACGGCGCCAAAAAATGCTTGTTGGTATTTGTTAAGTGCAACTAAAATAAGAAGGATTCCTCAAGCGCACAGAACATACCATTGTAGCATTTTACCGGGAGTAAACCAGGTATCGTTATTTATATTTTACCACAGGGAAGCAAGGGTCAAAGAATTGGATAACTCACCATCATGTATCTACTAACTTAGTAAACCAACTAGACTAAAGCAGGGGTAAATGATATATCTATGATAAATGAGTAGCTAGCTAGAGTGAGAGGACAATGGGAGATATCAAGGTTCCTATATACTTCTCTATTACTTTGGTTCTATGATAACGAGGGAATGGTTAGATATAGCGATCACACAATAGCACTTTGGAGCAAGAGAGGTCCTTTCCAACTCTCGAAGAAGACTCGGGTAAAGAGTAGTTGGGAGAAGGTGCACGAGAGCTCTACGAGACACCAACCCGAACGTGGTGGAATACAAAGGCCCGACGTAGCATCACCTCTGGGGGCTACCACAACTATCCGTGGGATTGGGCGCAACCTCGGGTAACCTATAGTCTAGACACCATGCCTACACTATCGATTACTACTCTAATTACATATGATAACTGGAGCACTCAATACGAGCGAAGATCCCATGCTAGAATGTAACAACTATACTAAGCATACATATAAAAGGCATAAAGTAGATAGAGAAGATAAATATATTGAAGCATAAGTCTTACAAGAGTAGATACAAAGACATACCAAATCTCTCGAAGACTTCTCCCGAACCGGAGCGTAGCTCCGCTCTCCTAACTCTCATCTAGATCTAATCTACTACATTGGAGTGTCTAGCTCTAATTCTCTAGAGAAGAGAAGTCATCCATTCAAGGGACGCCTCTACAACTCTGATCCCGCTGGGAGATAATGAATTAGGGTTTAAGGGATGCCCTCTCTAGGGACCAGGGGCCCTGCTTATATAGCCCTCTAGGATGCACCACAGCCCTCGGATCAAACCGACCTAAATGGACGATTATTATTCATCCTCAAAGGCGTTGGAACAGGGGATCCGCGAGGCCGACGATTGGTTGAGATGGCGATCGGCCGCCCAAGGGTGGGGAGTCGGCCGACTCTCCACCGAGCCCGTTCGGGCTCCCGTTTGGTCCCGAGCCTTCTCGAACCTTCCGATTACAAATTTTCACCGGTTCCCGATTATCTCTATGTAAACCCGACATGTGGGCCTTCCTTGGGTATTTTCAAAGTGACACCTGCGTAAACGGACATTCACCAAAACTCGTGGAATTTTGTCGGATAACCCCTATATCTAGTTGGTGAACATATTTTAGTCCTTTCTCATGTTTAGTTGATGGTAAAAATTGGCACTTAACGACCGTCAACAGTGCTTCGGCAACCTTACCCCTGGGCGGGCCGAACCGTCAGTCCGCCGTCAGCCGACGCAGATGACCGAATCAGCTCGGTGGCTGATTCGGTTGTCTGACCGAATCAATAATTCGTCACTTCAGTGGGACGGGGTGCCCAAGTCCCGGTTGTCACCCAACAGTAGCCCCTCAGCGATAACCAAAATGTTCGTATTCCAATTCAGTTGCCGCTGACTTATAGAGGATGACCGAAAGACCAAGCGCCGTCCCGCGGGGAGGACGAATTAATATTTTTTTAGCGCGGCCTCGGGATGTGCGACCGACGCGACGGTTCACCTGACCGTCGGTGCCGCCCGCCGGGGGCTATAAAAGGCCCCTTGGCCGCCGGCGGTCATTTTCGCCGCCGCTCGCTCTCAAGCCCCCGCCGCCAATTCGGTTGACACACTGCGATCGGTCGGCCGATTCGGTCCCCCGACCGAACGGTGCTTCAGCTCGCTAGCTCCTTGAAGCCGCGGCGCTTTTCTTGAACGCCAAGTTCGTTCTCCCCACGAATCACGCTTTCGGTTTCCTCTAGGTGAGGCTTTGTCGTTTTTATCTTTTGTTCGTATACTTGCTCGCAACATCTTGAAATTCCAATTCGGTGTAATTGAGGATTATATTTTCTTGTTTTAATTCACCGTTTTTCCTTTTTATAGTCGTGTGGGTTTTTTCCTTCCGTATTGCTAACATGTCAAGGGTTCCATCTAGCACCGATAATTCGGTTACTGATGCCGAATCGGGTGATCGCTCAGTTTCGGCTTCTGAATCATCTTCTGGGTCCAGTTCCAGTGAATCTAGTGGGCAGAATATTCCACCTGGGAAAAGGCCAATGCCGCTTAGGGCCATTCCGCCCGAATCTACCCACGAATCTGATGAGACCGAATCAGATGAAGAAGAAGAGTATGTAGAATGTTTTGATTCGTCCGAAGGCGAAAAAGAAGCTTGTGCCGCTTCGGGCAAGGATGAGGGAAGCTCTGCTCCTCAAGTTGAAGAGGTGGCCGAATCTGCCCCTGATCGACCGCCGAGGCCACCCAGGGGACCGAGGCACACCGGCTGGACATGCCGTCTTGATCTGTCTAAAGCAACGGTTAGCATGCTAAACCGGTATCAGCAAGAGGAGTACCCGAAGCCTAAACCCACCGAAGCCTAAACCCATCGAAGCACTTGTGTTCAGGGATTATTTTAGAGCTGGTCTCCATTTTCCCCTTGAGGATTTCGTGGGAGAAGTGTTGGATGCTTTTAATTTGCAGATTCACCATCTGACACCGAATGCTATAGTGCGGCTCAAATGTTATGCCATGGCTCAGAAGATGATGGGTAGTAAACTGACTGTGCCAGTGTTTGCTCAGCATTATGAAACTCAGCTGTATTCTAGCTATGGGACCGACGACACCGAGACCAAGGAGATTCGGTTGGAGGTGGGATCTTATAACTTTGTCCCTGCCCGTGGCAAAATGGTTTCCTGCATTGTTCCAACCTTCAAGAACAAGTGGCAAGACTGGAAGAAACACTGGTTTTATTACCGAGTGTGTGAAGATGCCGATGTGGCACATGCTGAAGAACAAGGTCAACCGAGAGTGCATCCTCTGGTTTCGGTTATGACTCGAATGGAGGGGCTAACTTCCGCCCCTGAGATGATGATGGAGCCGCTTGACAAAATGGCTGCCGAAATGTACCGGCAAACTGCCGAATGGCAGACCAGCCGGGACTTGGTTGAAGAAATGTTGTCTCTTGGTCAATGGCGGCTTTGCACTGACATGAGATTTTATGGTTTTACTTTTCATGGTGGGTACCGAGGGCCCTCAGTCAACTTGACTCGCCCACTGGGTTATAATTCAGGCTCCGATTTCGTGAAAGAGGTGGAGAAGAAAGCAAATCGGCTCTGTGACCCGTATAATGACAAGGAGTATGAGCTGAGCCTGTCCAAGTTGGGGTCCCTTTGGCGCCTAAACCGAATTTGGGAACGCATGAACGTTGAATACCCTGACCGGCTTCCTCTGATCAGGAGACCGAGGGGTGAGGCTGCTGCTGGTCCAGCTGATTCGGTCCTGCAACCGAATGTGACACACGGTCGTGGAGGTGGCCGGTCTCAGGGATGCGGTACTCAGAATCCACGCGGTACACGCCAAGCCGAAGCTCAACGCTGCCGTCAAATCGGTCAGCAATCTCGGCCCCGAGAGACTGAAGACGTTCGGGTATGTCGATTGCTTGCCAAACGGGAATGGGTGAAACCCATAAAGAAAAGCAGCAACCAAGTTATTAACGCACGCGAAGTAGATTCGGTTCTTTCTGGCCATACGGTAGAAGGACTTAGTCTTGGATTCTAACTTGCAGCTTTTGCCCAGCTGACTTGCTTCAGTCGTTTGCTTGTTATCTTCGTATACAACTTGTACTAATTCGGTTTGCTTGTTTGGTGTGTAGGTGTTTGCCGAGTCAAGCGAAGAAACACCCTCGATGGCTGGCGGGAGAATGAGGAGTGCTCGCGACCTGGCGATCGACGACCAGCTGACGATGAGCAACTTCAAGATGATTTCAAAGAAAAGGAAGACCCGAGATGAAGCCACTTCGGCACGTTCCTCGCTGGTTCGGCCAAGAGGACCCTCCAGCGGGCTAAGCCTTGCAACCCCTATTGAAGGTGCCACACAGGGCGCCGAAACGGCCACACAGGCTGCTTCGGGCATTGTGCTGGAACCTCAGGGCGGGCCCCGCAGTGATGCCCCAATCCGCCGTCGTCTGGTAAGTCTCGGTTTCATGCCGAATCAACGCGCATGACACCGGAGATGTCCGGAATGTTCTATTTGGCAAGGGATCTATTTCCCTGGAGTCATCTAGTTTTCGTTTCGGTCATATGAAGGTGTATTCGGGCTCATGTTCCCCTGACGAACAAAGCCCCGACCGGGAAGAGACTTATGAACTCGCTCGTGCTTTAGGAGTTGATTCTGACGCACGTGGACCCCCGCGAAGCGGGTATTCTTCCTTCGCCAGCTGCTTTGTCATTTGGTCGTGAATGTGGCTCATCCTTTTTGGCGAGCCAGACCGAACAAGACTTGCTGGCAACCGATCGGAATGAACTAATTTCAGCAGTTAACTTTCATGCTATTTCGGTAAGCATAGCGAATAACCCGTCTCTTGAATTGTCAAGTTTCTCTTGAGTTGGGTTTTTATGTGCATGGTCATTCACCATGGTTTTATGTCTGCAGGCTTTGGTTTTGTCTGGTGCCCTGGTGAAACAGGGCCATGCTACTCTTGCCCACGCTGAGAAACAACTTCACCTTCAGGAGAAAGATGTTAAGAGGCTGGAGACCAAACTGTCAGACACCGAGGGCCTGCTTGCTCAGGAAGTGGGGAAGACCGAATCTGCCCTAGAGGCTCAAAGGCAAGCCGAATCTGCGCTGCAGGCTCAGAAGCAATTGGAGCGCAATGCTCGCCACGATGCTGAACAGGCGCGAGCTGCCGAACGGGCTACCGGGGAGAAACTTGATGAGCTAGCCATTCTTTTCCGCCGCGTGATCAATGGCGTCGGAGGGGACTGTGAACCTCCTACTGCTACCAAATCATCTTTAGAGAAGATTCGGTTTCTCAACCAGGAGATGTCCCAGCTCGACTATGCCATTCAGCTGGGTCGTGAGTATCTTGGATTTGAGACAGCTCGGGCCTTGATGAAATCGGTCAAGGAGTTGGGCTGTGATCATTTTGCAAGGGCGACATGCTTTGAGAACGCCATGAGCTATTGGAAACCAGACAAGGATGTCCAGGCTGCTGCCAAGAAATGGTTTTTTGATGGCTTCTGGACCGAAGCAGGTGGCCAGGACTTGGCTCTGCTTCGGGCTGCTTATGCTTGTGCCAAGGTACGGTGACTTTCTATGCATAGACATTTATTGTACTTGCACTCTTGTAAATTCGGTTGTGATCACCGAATTGAATAACCTGCGTCTTGTCAAATGCAGGACCCCAGTGAGAAACCCGCCATTAAGGACTGGGTGGAGGCTTATATGGATGAGCGCAATGCATGGGAGGGTTCCCCAGCCTTGCAAACGCCTGTGTGCACCCCCGAAGCCCCTCATGCTGCTGCCGAAGAACCTATCCCTGAAGAGCAAACACTTGTCAGCCAGGGAGATAGAGCTGGAGCTGTATCCACTTCGGCTGCTGATCCTCATCAGGCCCCAGCCTTGAACCCCTCTGCTTCATCCCCTGGAGTCTGAGCTAGTTGTAGGTGGTTGTGAAGATGCATTGAACAATTTGTCGTATTTGTGTACTTTTGAGGCCAGCATGTTGGCCGGATTAGGGTGTGCTGTAATGATGCATGTTTAAGCTCGGATGCGGCTTCGGTTAGTGAGCTGAATCGTCTACAGACGATAATTTTGCATTAATGTGTCGTAGCCGAATGCGCATCGCTTTACATGGTTTGAACATGTCGAATGGTTAGCTCTTTGATGCCCTTCGGTCTTCGTGCCGAAATGATGTATGCTTGAAAAGCGCCGTCCTGCCTCGTCTTTTTAGGCTGAAGGGCGGTTTGCTACTTAGTTTTGCATGTGGCTTCGGTTGCGTAGCCGAATCGCCACCAGGCGATAATTATGCGCTAAGGGATTTACGCAACTGAATGCGCGCTAGTTTGAGTGGCTTGAATTTGTCGGGTGGTGAGCTGCTTTGATGCCCTTCGGTCTTTATACCGAATTGAGGTATGCTTGAAAAGCGTCGTCCCGCCTCTTTTTTTAGACCGAAGGCGGCTTTGCTGCTTAGTTTTGCAAGAATTATTCGGCTATTGCGCCGAAGTAAGCGTTTGGTGTGATTTGGTAGTTCTATCGTTAGTGCTGCGTGATGTTGTTGCCAACTTACACGAGCAACTCAGTAGACTTACCGACTGTTCCGCACCATCTTTTTGGACTGGTGGATTAGCATTGAGTGAGGATAATAGTAAAGTTTTTCCTTGTAACTTCTTATTACAAATTTTCCAACCATGGCTGTTACACTTATTAAGTTCCCTGTCGCGCTATTTTTGGGGCGCATATCACCACCCGAAATAGCCGTGGTTTGAGCCGGTTCTGGATGTGGCCCTACAGTTTGTTGCTAGGATGCAGAAACCCGTGGAGGGTGGCTTGGTGTAGTGTGCACGTTATTAATTGATACATCATGTCCCAATGCCACCCGTTGTTCTCGATGAGGAGTTTCTGGTGCCGAAAAAAACCGAGCTCACAGATGGAGAAGCTCTCGTGGTGCGCGGTGTCGACCGCAGCACGTCGGGTGTTGGCTTCGGTAGGGTAGCCGAATCTCCCCAAACAGGTCCTGACGCTGATGTGGCGCTGGGTTGTACCATGATTCATGGAAACTACGTTGGGCTTCCACATCACCATTAACTGGCGCATGGTCGTGCAAGACAAAACGTGGTCAAAAGCACATGCTTTTCGGCTATTTGCTTGGAGAAAGCCGGGTCTGATCTTGGGACTGCGGCCACTGAAGTATATCTTGCGAGGACCGAATTGGCCTCACTAGGAACACTGAAACCAAATGTGGTGCTTCTCTTTGCAATCCGAATGCGCTCTTTCCTGAGGCCTCTTATGCCTATTTGGCAGTGGTTTGAAAGATTCTCTAATCAACGCTTCCCTCATATTTGAGACAAAACAAGCTTGATGTGATGGCCTATGGGAAGGTTTAGGTGCCCTTATATAGGCTGTTGTGCCCCTAGGGCTCATAAATACGCTGAACCACCTTGCTTATTAAATTTTGACAGCTACTTTTGTCATTTATTAAGCCTGCCGCAGTGCACATGCCTGTCTGGTGAGGGTGTTTCCTGCTGCTTTGGTAGGTTTTGGTTGCTTGCAACCTTTTGACTTCATACCGAATATATGGGTAGGCGTTTTTTGCCTGACCGTTTTCGGTGGATGTATATCTGATGTTACTGCCTTTATGAGTAACATAGTCATACAAGTAATTTATACAGATGTGTCTGTATGTTGGGGATATCACCTGCTATTTTCGCAGGAGTTCCCAGCCTTTTCTGGCTTTAGAGGTTGCTTGCAACCTTTTTGAATCGATGCCGAATATGAACACAGGCATTTCTTCCTGAGCATATTCGGTGAGTATGTAGCAGATATGAATACATTTCATGAAGGATAACCATAAAGGAAATTAAACTTATTACATGTGATGCCTCATTAAAAACCCTCGGTGAGGAAAAAGAGTGCATAGCCTCGAATGTCTTTAGGTAAAAGTACCGAATTTGCATGAAATAAAATTATTACAACTCCCTTTAGCACAAAGATCATGGATAGAATCGTAGCAGTTATGCGCATTCCACGTGTGGGCTGATTCGTTTCCATCTTCGGTTACCAGGGTGAATACGCCAGTGCTGACCCTCCTTGCCACGATGTACGGTATGTACCATGGTGACTGCAGTTTGCCGTGCTTGTCTGGCTGGTGGATGAGTACCATGTCCCCAGGATTGATGTCTGTTGGTATTTCTTAGCATATGCAATTAAGTTCGCAAGCGCACGAAGTACCGCTGTAGCTTTCACCAAGGAGTATTCCGAGGTATCGTATTTATCCACAGGGAAGCAAGGTTAAAGATAGTGATAGCTAGCCATCCTGTATCTACTAACTAATAAACCTACTAAACTAGAGTGGGTGATAAGGGATGTATATGATAAGTGTAGCGACACACACGATGAGTTCCAATGATAACGAGTAGGTTAGCGAGCGAGGAGGACAACGAGTGAGCATAAGGTTTCCAATTATCTATCTCTACTTGCATGGTTCTAACTTAGCAAGTCAAGTCATATCAAGCAAGGTCAAGGTTCATACACAATTGCACTTCGGGCCACTAAACCGCTTAGCAACGAGAAGGGGTGAGAAGGGTTGCTAAACCGCCTAGCACAAGAAAGCCTACGTTTTAATAACTTGGCCGAACGTGGTGGAATCAAAGCCTAGATAGGGCTGTCACCACCTACTAGGTACCACAACAAACCATTGGACAAGCCGCAATCACGAGGCAAGCGTAGAGTCTAGACACCACGTCTACACTATATCTCACTACTCTAATCCGATATCTAGTGGAACCGATTAGAGCACCGGTTAAGGGCGTGAACCGAGCAAGGGTATACTACCATTATCTTACTATCAAATAACTATGACTATACTAACAACCAAGACAACATAACAAGTCATGTTGCAATAAAGTAAAGTACTAAGGCAAAATAGAGAAGATAACTATATAAATACTCAAGTCTTACAAAGAGAAAGGAAGACTAGAACCATACCGGACCTCTGGAAGACTAGAGCTGAAGACCAGAGACTCACTCTAACTCCTAACACTACAGCTAGCGCTACATCTTGAGAGAGAGTGGAGAGCTCCTCCTTGTGGTGTGTCTTACAAATGAGGGAGTGAGGGGGTATTTATAGTCCTAGGTGGAGTAGGGGCTAAGGAAATGCCACGTCATCGATCCGCGTAAAGTGGCTTCTCCACCTTCAGATCCAACCGACCTCAAACCGCCTTGAATCAACGTCCAGGATGTGCAGGGAACGTTGGTGGAGTGAACTGACCCTGAGTGGGCCCAACCTCCAGATCGGCCGACCGTGGTTTTTCACCCATTTGCCATGTGTCAGCTCTAGGAGGCTTCAGCCTGTCGGTGGGAGGCCAACCGACCTTTGGTTGGCCCACTTGCTAGGTTGGTCGACCAGGGGTCCAATCCCCTGGTGACATGTGTCACCTTCTAGAAGCATCCCAAGGTCGGTGGTGAGTCAGGACAGGTGGCATCCCACCAAAGGGTGGTCGGCCGACTGGCCCATTGGGGGGTGACCCACCACCTGTCTTCCCGACGTCTCTAGTGTTCGCGGTGTCCGAGATGGCCCCAAACCTTGGTCGGTCGATCTGCCTTTGGTGGAATCAAAGGGCCATCTTTTGTAGGTAGTTTCACCATGCAATTCTAAGCACAATGGTGGTATTGGTCCCACAAATGTCGGGTCGGCCGACGACCTTTGTGCTCATCATTTGCACACTTGTCTCCGGAGGATATGACATTGATGAATGTGGAGTTGGTTTGGTCATTGGCCATCTTGGTTGGTTGCTCCACCTTCATTTGTAACTCCCGAACACCGAAAAGTGCACATTTGCACCCGCACCCAAATAATGACACGTACATACGGAACCAAGTCAATTGTACCTATGTCACTACTCATTGGCGTGGTGTTATCTCCGAACTCAACCATTGTTGACGGCTTTTCATGGGGTAAAAACAGGGTATAATTGCCGTCAACAAGATCCCCCAAGCTTAACCTTTGCTCGTCCCGAGCAAACAATAAGACTTAGCGTCAGTGGATCATGTGTTATCACTAAATTAACATCTCAATAATACTAAGTGCACAACAAAGAACTTCTCCTTGAATGGAAAAAATTAGCAATGCTAACGAACCAATATTACTCTAGCACTCATGGGGCTTATGGCATTAACTTAGTCTTGGGACGTTGGAAGACAGAACAGCTTTGACTAGAGCATCTACTTTTCTCATTCTTTTAGCAAGTTTCATGCCAGAGGTTTTTGATAAGTTTTTCAAAAGAAATCTTAATGTTCCTCAAATGGTTTTCCTCAAGTCACTCAAGTGGTGTATGAATCCTCACCAAGGCACATCATGTGTTTGCCTTTCAAAAACATCCTACCTCTAATAAGGCTTTATGTGGAGCTTAAGTAGGTATGTCAAGGAATAGCATACTAGCAATGCATATGTTGTCTTAGTTAAGAAAGAACAAGATCTTGGACCACAGAAGAGACTCATCATACCCCCAGATCAAGATGTAAAATGGAATGAATGGAGTGAAGGAATGTAATGGAAGAAAGTGGATGTTTGGTGGATGAGGTTGCTCCTTTACTTGATTCTATCTCTCTCTCTCTACTTCTATTGAGACAAGGCTAGCTCTCTCTCTCTCTTTTTTTTCTCTTTTTTTCCCTTTTTTCTCTTTTTTTTCTTCTCTCTATCTCTTTTTTTTTTAATTTGTCTAAGGATTAGATACCTAGCCTTTTTGGGATGTGTCTCACCTAACAAATGATAACAGAGAGAGAATTTCTAACTTTGGAGCATGAAGCAACCTATATGATGGAAATGGTGAAGGTGCGTACTTCCAGTGTAGAAGCAGCACAAGAATGATGGTATGGATGATGATGCGTGCTCACAGGGTAGGAGTAGCATAATGATAAATGGTGAGATGCGTACTCCCAGGGTAGGAGTAGCATGAGGTGAGATGCGTACTCCCAGGGTAGGAGTAGCATAATGATGGTAGTAAGATGCGTACTCCCAGGGTAGGAGTAGCATAATTGCGTACTTCCGGATTAGAAGCAGCATATTTGGTGGTCTATGGATCTTGATCTTAGGGCCATGACAAACCTCTGACACAGGTTCTACAAGTCTTAACCAAACTCAATGCAAGCAAGTAGCTTATGTAGAAGGCTTTTTGATATCAAGTATGTATGGCTGTGGTAGGAAATCAACACCATTGAGGAACAATTAAGTTTTTCATTCATTTTTAAAATAAATTCTATGGCAATCATGCGTGCTTAGAACAATAGTATAGAGCTCTTATCTCAACTATATCATACCTCACAACAACTTAGACTTTGTTTTAGCACTTGCAACCCACTAAGTGATCAAGTTCATGATGGTTAAGAGTGCCAAGTAATCCTTACTTAGAGAAGTGCTAAGTTGTAAACAAGCATTAGAGAAACATTAACTAGCAATTTAGCAATCATTTCCATAGGAAGAATAGCACACATGAAGCATGAGGGAGATAGATAAGTCCTCTTTGGTATATTTATTATAATCAAATTTTTTATTTTATTTATAATGCAATAAAGTAAACAAAAGAAAATGCAAGATAGAAGACGTACCTTGGATAAACATACCTTAGTAGGGGAGAGGACCTCCCCCAAGCTTGGCTTTTGCTCATCTTGTATAGTTGTAGAGGTTGGGCGTTTTGTTGAGCCA
This sequence comes from Themeda triandra, assembly GCA_018135685.1. Lineage (NCBI taxonomy): Eukaryota > Viridiplantae > Streptophyta > Magnoliopsida > Poales > Poaceae > Themeda > Themeda triandra. The sequence continues at coordinate 59,017 of JAENPR010001760.1, read as the reverse complement.
AGCTTAGTGTTGTCGATGAAGTCATCCATGTCCATCTTTTGATGGCGCCTCTCTCTACCCCATGGGTAAGGAGTTCGCACTCTTGGAGTGTGATCTGAATAGGTTTCCATATGGACCTAGAATGTCCATGGACTTTACCTTCGCTCTGAATTTATCTCAAAGACTTACCCTTATGGATTTTTAGGAATTCTGTAGGGTTAGTCCAAGCATACAACCAACGTCTACACAAGTAGTTTTAGTTCAATAATCAAACTAGACACCATGTTTAATTTGATTAAGGTAGACTATTTAACCTAAGCACCACGCTTAATTTAAAAGCCTATTGAAGTATGATCATTGCGCAATAACCAACACTCCAAAACTAAAACGTACTAATGTAGAAGGAAGCATGTAAACAATGAACATGAGGTGATTCAAACGGATGTATGAGCCTTGAATGAAGAATCGAGAGAACCAAAGTTTTTTTTTATATATATATATATGCAAGGTGATGCAAATAGGATGGATGAATGCATTTAAGCAAATATGTCATGGTTTCGAAAAAGGAAATTAAATGAGTGATATGCATGCAAATCTAGGCTTTGGCTTTTGCTTGTGGCGTAGTCCATCTAAGGGTCATCATCATCTTGGCAAAGCCAATATATGAGCCGAGACTTTCCCATTTAACATTCGCCTACCACAAAGCTAGACTAGGAGCATCGAATAGATAGACAACAATACTAGGCATGGCGCCCGAATACAGCTCAAAGACTAGGAGCCACCCAAAGAAAGCACTAGATTTATGAAGCACTAAGCAAACATGCAGTGGTGAAACTAAGATTTAAAGTAAAAGGAAAAAACGTTTTTGGTTGGTTCTCTCATACCTTGGCTGATTCATCGCTCACAATTTTGTGATTGAATTGTGAATGATGTAGTGGTTCCATCACAAATGATGATCTTATTTACTCCCGACGGCGACCTTCTTTCCATCTGCATAGAGTTAGTGTGTACAAACAAATACATATCTATGCAATGGCAGGGTGGTGGTGGATTATTAAAGAACGAGCCGAGGCACCCCGGGCTCGTGATGTGTTTTTTCTTTTTTATTTTAACCCACAAAAGATAGAGGCACACTAGATTAGCAGACATCAAGGTAACTACCAAAATCTTTACCCCAATTGCTTCCCGGCAACGGCGCCGTAAAGCTTGTTGGTATTTCTTAGCATATGCAATTAAGTTCGCAAGCGCACGAAATACCGCTAGCTTTCACCAAGGAGTATTCCGAGGTATCGTATTTATCCACAGGGAAGCAAGGTTAAAGATAGTGGTAGCTAGCCATCCTGTATCTACTAACTAATAAACCTACTAAACTAGAGTGGGTGATAAGGGATGTATATGATAAGTGTAGCGACACACACAGGATGAGTACCAATGATAACTGAGTAGGTTAGCGAGCGAGGAGGACAATGAGTGAGCATAAGGTTTCCAATTATCTATCTCTACTTGCGTGGTTCTAACTTAGCAAGTCAAGTCATATCAAGCAAGGTCAAGGTTCATACACAATTGCACTTCGTGCCACTAAACCGCTTAGCAACGAAAGGGGTGAGAAGGGTTGCTAAACCGCCTAGCACAAGAAAGCCTACGTTTTAATAACTTGGCCGAATGTGGTGGAATCAAAGCCTAGATAGGGCTGTCACCACCTACTAGGTACCACAACAAACCATTGGACAAGCCGCAATCACGGTGCAAGCGTAGAGTCTAGACACCACGTCTACGTATTTCTCACTACTCTAATCCGATATCCGGTGGAACCGATTAGAGCACCGGGTTAAGGGCGGTGAACCGAGCAAGGGTATACTACCATTATCTTACTATCAAATAACTATGACTATACTAACAACCAAGACAACATAACAAGTCATGTTGCAATAAAGTAAAGTACTAAGGCAAAATAGAGAAGATAACTATATAAATACTCAAGTCTTACAAAGAGAGAAGGAAGACTAGAACCATACCGCACCTCCCGGAAGACCGAGCTGAAGACCGTAGACTCACTCTAACTCCTAACACTACTGCTAGCGCTACATCTTGAGAGAGTGGAGAGCTCCTCCTTGTGGTGTGTCTTACAAATGAGGGAGTGAGGGGGTATTTATAGTCCTAGGTGGAGTAGGGGCTAAGGAAACGCCACGTCATCGATCCGCGTGAAGTGGCTTCTCCACCTTCGGATCCAACTGACCTCAAACCGCCTTGAATCAACGTCCAGGATGTGCAGGGAACGTCGGTGGAGTGAACCGACCCTGAGTGGGCCCAACCTCCAGGTCGGCCGACCGGGGTTTTTCACCCATTTGCCATGTGTCAGCTCCAGGAGGCTTCAGCATGTCGGTGGGAGGCCAACCGACCTTTGGTTGGCCCACTTGCTAGGTCGGTCGACCAGGGGTCCAATCCCCTGGTGACATGTGTCACCTTCTAGAAGCATCCCAAGGTCGGTGGTGAGTCAGGACAGGTGGCATCCCACCAAAGGGTGGTCGGCCGACCTGGCCCATTGGGGGGGTGACCCACCACTGTCTTCCTGACGTCTCTAGTGTTCTGGCAGTGTCCGAGATGGCCACAAACCTTGGTCGGTCGACCTGCCTTTGGTGGAATCAAAGGGCCATCTTTTGTAGGTAGTTTCACCATGCAATTCTAAGCACAATGGTGGTATTGGTCCCAGAAATGTCAGGTCGGCCGACCTGACCTTTGTGCTCATCTTTTGCACACTGTCTCCAGAGGATATGACATTGATGAATGTGGAGTTGGTTTGGTCATTGGCCATCTTGGTTGGTTGCTCCACCTTCATTTGTAACTCCCGAACACTGAAAAGTGCCTGTTTGCACCTGCACCCAAATAATGACACGTACATCTGGAACCAAGTCAATTGTACCTATGTCACTACTCATTGGCATGGTGTTATCTCCGAACTCAACCATTGTTGACGGCTTTTCATGGGGTAAAAATAGGGTATAATTGCCGTCAATAAAGTCTTTCCTTAGAATTTTCTTGTCTCTCCAACTCTTGGTTTTGGCGTGATATCTGTCTAGATTATCTGCAGCCTGGAGTTTCCTTTGATCTGAAGTTTCTAAGTCCGCCATTCTCTGTATCGGGTTTGTAGCCGATATCTCTATTCTGAAAGAGCTCATTCTTACTTCCTCTGGTGTTATGGCTTCTTCACCAAACAACAACCGAAACGGGTGAAACTCGTAGCTCTGGATCTGGAGACGTTGTGTCCCCAGTTGCGTGACTAGCCCCTTAGCCCATTTCCCCTTCTTTGCTTCCTCGAGCATCTTGGAGATGGTGGTGAATATGTCGCCGTTTACTCTTTCGATGCTCCATTTGATTCTCGGGTGATTGACCGAAGCAAATGATAGCTTGATGCCCAATTCCTCACAATGTTCTGAATTGTGCTTGAATCGAATTGCTTGCCATTGTGTATTTTTTGAATATGTTCTGCCGGAAGCTGGGACTGATAAATATCTTAGCTGCGACATAATAATCTGAAGCCGAGACTGATCATGAAGCTTCGGATCTGCTGAAAGATAAAAATCTGAAAAACCCATGATCTTCATGGTGCGAAAATTTGCCAAAAAGACATAGGGGATGCCCGAGAATTCCCATAATTTTTTTTAAAGAACCATATAGGTGCCCAAAATATCATTTGAGATTCAATTTGAAGACCTCAAGACATATCATGTCCCCTGAGCTCCATGTGAATATGATCCCAGTAGGAAGAAAACCGCATCCGAAATATACATCCGGTTTAGCCCGGATTGGGATATAAGTGATTGCTGTAAAAAATTGTTGAACAATATAACAGCCGAATAGTCGGTGTAATGGACATGTACATATATAACGGTTGAAATATACCGAATAGACATAGGGTGAAGTAAATAGTTGTTTTGTACCGGACTACTTCCTCATATGCATGACTTGCTTCAAAATATCATTTTTCTGTTTTATTGAATTTTATTATGTATATAAATTTATGTGTAACTCTTAAATAAGCCGAAGACATTTATCTAATCTTAGCTGCTATTTCAAGCATTTAGTTGAATCGATGCACGGTGTGCCATGTTGCCCCGCCATGCTCGCGAAACCGAAGTCGATTCGGTACACAAGGCCTACATGCTTTCGGTGCTAGGCTAAAGCACATAAATACTATTAGCCGATGTGCCGAAACCAGTTTCGGCACGAGCGGGGCTTCTTTCGGCCTGAATTGGTGTGAGTGCCACTGGTTGGGCTAGTGTATGGAGCTAACGTGATCAGTCCGTAGCTTCGGAAATAACGGATGATGTGACTTAGTCTTGATGAGACCGAAATGGTGATGACTACCCGGCTTTCGGTGAGTACGAAAACTTCGTTAAGAAAAATGTCACGAGCATGGAAACCGAAATGGTTAAAATAAGATAAGTAATCAAGGTTCTTAAAATAGAAATGGGTAGCATGCAAATGAAACAAAAAGTTCGGGCATGGCAATCTTTTTGTCTTTTATGGCCGACAAAGTTGCGAGCCACGAATAGCATCCTTTAGAGTGCAAGGCCTTTCGCCGTGACGATTCACGAGAACTGGCGACGCGCCTTCTGTTTTCGCCAAGCACGATGGCGACTTGATCGGGCATCTTATTTCACCCTGACGAAGTGATGGAGCCGGCCAGAGTTTCTTCCTGACCGAGTAGCACACAAGGCAAACAGGTCACTGTAGGAAAAGGTGAAATTGAGACATCTCTGCCTATTACTGCTTCAACTTTTCTGAACCGAATCTGATGAAGAGGTGCACGAGGGGCGAAGAGGTTCTCGCTCCAACGAGTGACGAGGAGCGCGAACTGTTGCTCTACTCGGGTACTTTGCCTTTCACTCGCTTCCGTCGCTTCACCGCTTGCCTTATCGGCTTGCATCATGAGAAGTAGCTCATTGCAGCTAGCCTCCTGCGAAATATTAATGCCAAATGGTGCCGAAGTGGTAATAACCCTTTTGCTTCGCGTTTTGCCAAAATAGAGTTCGTAACCACGAATATTTTAACTCTCAATGTTTTGCCGTAATTATGACTCTTCAAAATGTGATGGGATTTTTTATCGATACTTAGCTGAAATGTTGCCGTGCTAGCCGAAGTACCGTATTGATGCCGAAGTAGTATTCGAACGGTAGAGGCAATGTTGTCAAGCAAGAAAGCAGTCGTTCCTTCGCTGGACACTTCACCGCCGATGCAAAATTCTTTGATGAGCATGCTCTTGGTAAGGCCGACATGTGACCCGGACCGTGGCCAAGGGCGCTTGTGCAGTGTTCTGCCTGGTAAATGGTGCTCCGAATCGTTCGATGAAGCAAGTCAAAGCTGATCGACCGGGCGCGAAGTCGACCTTGCTGCTCCACTCGTGGAACTCGTGTCTCGAGCTTCTTGCCAATGGAGGTGAGGTCGCAGCGACGTTGCTGAAATCATTGACTGAGATGGTGCAGAAGCCGTCCTTATCGAGGATGCGAAAGGCGTCGCGAGCGGGTGGCCGAAACCTGCCCGAGGCTGGTGCGGGACATCGGGTTCGTTGTCAGCGAAGATCGGCCCCAGATCGTTTGGCGACGAAGCGACGACCACTCTCCAGGTGCGAAACCCATTTCACATGTCGAGCCCAGTGGCGGTATGACGAAGCAGAAGGGCCCCTTTCGCATCTTGGGCCGCATCGTGGTGATGCACAGGGAACGTTCACAAGCACAGAACTGAATGGCCCAAAACTAGTTCATTGCTTATTAGGCTTTGCATAGAAAATAACATTGAGAATAAAAATTTTGGAGGTTACTCGCGTAAAGAAGAAATAGTACATGGCTCTCTGCATGCTTTGCTTGCTGAAAAGCTCTTGCATGCAGGTCTGATCACGTGCACGTGTCTCATCCTATCGGGACAAGCTGAGAGTCACTGTTATTTATTGATGGGGACTTTTGGTTAAACATGAGTTATTTATCATTATAGCTTTATATTTGATTAGCAAGGCTTATTTTTGCAAAAGAAATTAAAAAAGTAGCATAAGAAAACTCATCTTTGTTGGTTGTCCGCCGTGTAGGTGGTAGTGCTGGTTCAGCAATGTCCGAAAGTGGACTGCATCTGCACAAGCGACATCCGCTTGCCAACCATCATCGAAGTTAGGAGTGCTTACGCCTTCGCTGGAGCTGGGTAGTTTGTAGTAGGCTGGCGAAAAGGAAGCCAAGAGGAACCCGAAATAGTGGCCTGGACTTTCGGTTTACCAACCGAACGCAAAGGTACTGCAACTCCGAAGTTCTGGCACTATCGCCCATCCCCAGGACCAGATTGAATAATCCCCGAAACCGAAAGCCATTTGGTCTATCAGGGTTCTATCGGTGACCACGCCGTGAATGTGAAGGCCGTTGCACCGAGCTGCCAAAGTAGTTTGCCGAAGCAGTTTTGGTTCCGTCTCCTTCTTGCTTTCTTCGCTCTCTCTTCTTTGCTTCTTTGCTTTGTCATGTATTTGTGCTCTGAACACCGGAGTGACTTCACCTTTTTCGTTGTTGCCGATTGCTTTGCCGAAGGCTGCTCGGCACTGCCTAAGTCTATATACCGATGATGACTTTGCATACCGAAAGGAAAGATTAGCAGCACTATACACCCAAAAAGCTCTTAGCTGAAGAAATGCTGCTCCGGCACAATTGTTATTTTGCTCTGTCGTGAAGAAATTTGAGCCGAGCACGGTGGGCGCCAATGTTGTTCTAAGGCAGAACCTTAGAACCCCCTCCGATGGTAAACCTGAATCTACTCACAGAGTGATGCTGAATCTACCTACGAAGCGATGCATGGAACACGAAATGGAATGTAGAACACAAGCTCAATGCTTTCCATTATATTCCGATCTCTTGTACAGTCCCATCAGGGCAATATTTCTAGGCGCCCGTAGGCTTTTACAAGACCATAATGCCCTTGGGCCGCTTCTCCTAGGTTCTCCTGGTACTTGATGGCGAGGGCGTAACCATCTTCTTGGTGCTTTTCTAGGATGTTGGCCGAATGGCCGACAACGCCAGGCCCACAAAGCAGCGAGTAGTCCTCATAGGAGTAGCGACACGACGTTCCTACACAAGTAACAAATCTGTCCGCCGCCCAGTGCTGATTTGGTTAGGGCACCGAAGCCCCCCTTGCACGGGTGCTTCGACAACCTTACCCCTGGGCGGGCCGGACCGTCAGTCCGCCATCAGCCGACGCAGATGACCGAATCAGCTCGGTGGCTGATTCGGTTGCCTGATCGAATCAACAATTCGTCACTTCGGCGGGACGGGGTGCCCAAGTCCCGGTTGTCACCCAACAATTAGTGAGCATTACATCAAGCACTTTTGTTATCATGTTTTGCACCCAAGCTAGATTTATCAAGCAAATGACACATGAATGCACATGCTTATGAGAGAATGCAATGCGTGGACACATTAGGATTTTTGTGAAAGGAAGTAAAAAATCCTAGATGTGACAGCCTTACCCCCTTAAAAGAATCTCGTCCTCGAGATTAGATTGGGTTAGTTTTGTTTTTTGGAAAAATGATACCTCGCATAACGACATTTCATTTCCTAGAACTACTATTCCTTCCGACATGATCTTCACTCCATTCGAGACATACTTGCTTTTCGATTTACGACATACAAGACCCAAAAGAGTCCCATTCCATCTCAAAAGTAACTTGTGGTCGTAAATCACCTGCACTTACTTGGTAGGGTTTGTCTTGATCCAGCTTTATCATGGTGGAAACCCTTTTCCTCATTCCTATTTGCTGACCCCAACTAGCGATACTTGCTAGAATGGATTGTGGTAGTGGCTCCGAGTGGGGCACAGCGGCATTCAAGATACCATAGCACAAAACATCCTTGCGAACTACTTGTAATCCCTTATGGATGGTTCAGAGCTTCCATTTGTTAGGGACGCGGAATAGGTTAAGCGATCAACCATCTCAACCAGATTTATGGGTTGATCCCTAACTGCTAGTTGATTCCATGATTACTTTCTTCTCCAAGAGTCTATTCATAGACACTTCCCGCTTTAAACCCATGCCTCTTAGGTGCTGCCCACCTCTTCTATGTCAATCTTAAGTACGAAGATGACAAAGAATAGTACCAAATACTCTTACATTACTCCCAGGACTAGGCCTCACAAAGGCAGGTTACCATAATACACCGATAACTACCTATTGAAGGCATCCAGGGTTATGTGTAAGAGAATCTGCTACTCACATCTTCAAACACATCAGATGGTTCCTCGAAATCCTACAATGTTTACTACTAAAGGAAATGAAGCATAGGTTTCCATGGGATGGAAACTACTTCATCAACTCGTAGGCGTAATCATAGGACTAATTTGGAACCAATTGGATATCGGCAAAGCCCTTCATAGAAAAATCGGCTAATGACATGCCAATATTATCCAACTCGAAGGAGAATTTCCAATTTTTGCATGTAGAAGTCAAAGTTCTTAGGTCGGGGAATCTAAACCTTCTCATGTAGAAATCAAAATTCCTTGGTCAATGACTCCCAATCTACTCATGTAGAAGTCAAAGTTCTTAGGTCAAGGGTCTCCAACTTGACCACAAACCGACAAACTCTTTCTTCTACAGCAAAATTAATTGACCTAGTCCAACTCCTTCATCGAAGACCTACCTTTCCAATTCTTGACATAAGACATAGGTTCTTATTGCTGGGTCTTCACACCAAAAGTTGTTGAGAACCTTCTACCAATAAGGTTCGTGCCAAACTTTACTTAGATTGTACCATCATATAATCCAATTTCTCACGCTAAACCATACTTGGTGTAGCGAGATCTTTGGTACATCCAAGATCAAACCAAATCATATATGTCGAACTCTTAATACATGACCATCCTGACACCATGAATGATCTGGTATGTTTCCAAATGCAAACCTACTAGCGTAAACAACATCCAATACCGCATAGGAGATTGAGTGCTTTATAACCAAAACACATGGAAATCTCGTATGTGGACAGGGATCAAGGTTGAATATCACTAACAAATAAGCAAAAGGTATTGGCACTAGTCCAACAATCCTCAAGATCTGCTCTAATAAGGGGTTTTATCTGAGGAATTTCCTTTATTGACTCCATAAATCATGGATACTTTTAGAAAGCATCGTAAATCTAACCTCTAGATGAATTCTAATTTCCTTTGAAAAGTATCCCGAAATAGAGAATCATTCCATTTTTCGTGCAAAACACCTTAATCCTTTCAACCGATTCTAACTTCCTCAACATATCCAAAATCATACCAACACCGCCCTTCGCAATTATTAAACACACGGTAAATCACGCATCTATTGACTAATCGTGAAGCTACGACAAGTTGGAGAGAGATTTCTCCTACTTCACAACTAGTTGCCTTTCAACATCAAAAGCGTTGAGGTTACCGCCTTCACGACAACCCTCGGCGATTTATGCCGACATAGGCAATAGTTGTGAAGTACACGAAGGTATAGCTAGACACTGATGAAACAAAAACCTTACTTAAATCTATGTTTATCTCAAAACACTCCTCAACACGCGTCAAAACGCATCGCCTACTCTATACGAGCTATAGAGGAGCACACATTCTATAAGAGATAGTGTGTTTTCCAGGGGAAACACTTGGTAGCCCATTGGCCTACCATCTCTCGTAGTCAAGAAAAGGTTAATCTTAGTGACCTATCCTTCACAAATCATCTTACGTCAATCTTCAGGGAAAAACTTCATCATCAACAAGCCATCATTGATGTGAATGCCGAATGATAATCAAGGTAGTGTCACGGAAAATTTCACATCGATGTAATCCCTATAATATGTCGAGGTTTACAACCGCGATACCTGCGCGTGCCGGGTAGCACGACCATGTGTGCGCGCCCATAGGATGCCCTCGGTTTCATCGCAGCACCGTTGGTTGTTACCCATGACACTATTATAGATTCTTACATTCGGGATGCAATTTCACATGACACGGAGTGTTCCTGCACGACTAGGCATTTCGTGCAAGACAAAAGTTGAACGACCGACAAGGATGGTCGCGGGGTAAAGGGTAACAAGGAAAAACAAGGGATGATACATGGCCCACCATCTTCATGGTTACATCTCCTACTCGTTGAAATTGTTTCCCAATACTAGGCTTATTGAGAAAACTAGCTTGGTTAGACAATCATCACTAAACCGAGGTTAGCTGCCAATCCAAAGATTAACATAAACAACAGGTTTTATACCCCAGGATCAGTGAGAAAGTCACTAAACACTTGGGGTACGGGGTTAAACTATCATTAGTGTCATGCTATTCGCACGAGCCCTATTGTTGAGACTACTTTACCAACAATCTGCTGTCGCGATCAAAGCACGTGCACAAGCATATAAACAATCAATCAAGGAGAATGTGCAAGGCAACATTCTAATTTTGGAGGAGATGGGGAGAAAGATCACCCCACCAGAAGTGTCACTATGAGACTTCTGACAATACGACTATGAGCTGGAGGATTATCTCGAAAAGATATACCCTTCAACTTACATGAATGTCGTAGGATAAATACATGACAAAAATATTACACTGGTGTTGCTAAGGTAATATGTTACGATTGGTAATCACAATGCTGGCGCGTCTCCTAGTATCCCAACCATGTGCATCCACAAGGAGGGTCCTAGGTTCCATCGTGGTACTGCGAACTTCAATCGAGACTATATCACCAAATCCACAACCAATGATATGATTTTTATCAAAAACCTACCCTATAATTGAAAGAACATCTTGTACCAACAGCTTTGGGCACAGGACAAGGTAAAAGGGATCTAATTTAAAATTTTGGAGGTTACAAATGCAAGGAGTGTGTAGGCATCCAACATGGCATAAACTACCCACCACTGTCATGTTGTTCCTCTAGGTTTGATGGATAGCAAGATTCGCTTGAAACTGGTCTAGGTATGTGACAATAAGGAACCAACGTCAACATACCATCATGAACCGACAAGAAGGAAAGCGAATTCACAAGGACGAGAGTTGAACATTTTCTTAAACCACAACAACATTCTAGACTAAACCTATAAACTCCACATGATACTTGTTAGTAGTGGCTAGTCTAAAACAAATCCATTAACCAACACATCACATCATACAATTCTACCGACCAACATATCATGGCACCTACCACACATGGATACATGCCATAACATAAAGGTACACAAAAAGGAAGCAAACAACTCTACTAGCAAGCATCACTTAGACTACTCCTCAGCTTCTTGGTCCATGTCCTCCACATATCATGTATCTTCAACTTCTTCACTCTCCATGTCAGGTACTTGTGGAGATCTTTCCACCAACTCTTCATTTGTTGTGGAGCCATCATCAATGAAGATGACCCCAGGTAGGAATGTGGTGAAGCTGACATAGACAGGTTGAACTTCTTTATGCAACCACCAAATTCCGCAAAAACTTACTCTCAACTTCATCGCTACCACCAACAAGCATAGTCCCACTAAGTTGACTCCATACATCATGGTATGGATCACCTCAAGGAAATACACTAGTAGTGGCACGAGCAACCCTTAGCACCAAACCCTTCATAACCTTGTAACAATCACATTGGTACTTCCCAGGAGTTCCTACCTCAAGCGATAACAGAGGTCCAAACAAAGGGACACATTATCACCCTTGGCGGGAATCACTAACTCGACTGGGAGCAAATTTAGATGCTGATTCTCTAGCTCCAAACTCTATTGATAGCTAAGCTCTCAACCTATGGGTTATGGGCCCACAAAGTGTTAAACTTGCCATAGCAGAGAGGGCCTTCCACGTCTTACCCAAACTTCATGACATCAATAGACTCTCAAGTGGCAGGTTGTTGATGCGGCACTCATCTTTTGGTTGACTTTTGCTGACTATACTTCACTCATGCCATTTAGACTATCGAATCTCGACTCTCATGAAACGGAGGTTAAGTTGGTATATTTTATCGAAAAGAAGCTTTCAATTTACAAGGAGAGAAATAATGCAGTTTATATGAGATGACCAAATGCAATGATGCATGCACGTTCCGTACGTCCTCACAAACCTAGAAAATCATAGATTCTAACGTCTAGGCGGTGGCATACAACGTGCTTCATACTACACATTCTTGCGTGGTTAGCGTACCTGCAGAAGATTTCATTTCAGCCCATTTCCCCATGAATGCAAGTCGACGTAAAAACTCGGCACCTTAAGAATAAGGTCAAATCTCCGATTACCACTAATCCTATCCACACCCATCTCCACACAGGTCTATCCCCGATATCCCTGCGTGTAGGTGCACGCTACCCCAAAATCATCGCCAGAAGACGATCCCACACATGGGGTACTTTCTCATAGTCATGTGTAAAACATGAAAATGATCGAGCACCACTAAGCACTCCCCTAGACTGGCAGTGTATCCAGTCATGCTCTCACAGCTCACCTTACCTTGGGCGGTGAACCGACTTACCTGAGCGTAGAGGCAAAATTGATCCATACACAACCATTCAAGTGAATGGCCCTCATACAAAACCGTCGAGTATGAGCGCGACAAAGAAAATATGATGCAATTTTCCCCCAGAGTCAGTACTTATGTAAGCCACCTAATAGTCCTTAACTGGGCATACTGGACATGACTACTGGCACACTCTTAGGTTTAACTCATAGTTTTCAACACCTATGTAGCTATAAGTTCGCAAATAGTTTTGTAAAACAAATTCTTTTTGTTTTAAAATACTCAAGTGAACAGTAATAGCCGACCTTTGCTCCGATGCCACTGTCACAGACTCGACCAATTTACATAAGCACAAGTATGAATATCAACGCCAAGGCGTCGAAGAACACACTTGAGCCCATGTAAACCCTAAGATCAATCCAAAATCACGAAGGATTTCAAACTTTTCCAACGACACACCAGGAATCATGGTTCAGCAATTACAATCCACCTGATCATACATTTCGCACATAGCATATTTACAACACATGTTTTAGTTGGTACTTATTACACATTCGGAGTTACACTTTTCAGCGGAAATAAAACTCTTTTTTGAAACCCACACACACCTATTTCTCTAAAATAGAGTGCCGCTCTAAGTTGATATCTAACAAAAGCAATAGAAGAGATATAAGAGATGATCTTGCCCATCGATCTAATATCCTCCCATAGTGGGATACTTGTCCATCTTATTGCCACACAACACGTCAAATGATTTGCAACAAGTGGGAATAAAACCCTGAGTACGTGGGGTACTCAGCTAGACTTACCCGTCTTAAACCAGAAAATAAGGACTCTGATAAGAATATGCAAGGCCATATGGTGGTTCGGCTGACCCTTTCTTGCATAAATGACTTGAGCTTACTTTATCTTTATTAGGTGAACTACTCTAAGCTTATCAACTTAAGTAATTCTTGCACTTGCTAGGTTTTGCTCCTGATCTATAACAACATCAAGTAGAAGTATAAAAGCAATCATCCTTTCAAATGGTTGATCATAAACAATATCCATAATCCGTCCAGGCATCATAACCCCGCAACCAATTTTCCTGTTTTTGCCCTGTATTGCATGTATTCCAATCAGGCTATCCACTATCCAGTGACGATGGCAATTATAATCGATTCCTATTCAGCTGAGGGTAAATTTCTCACACAAACCCCGCTCACCCGCTAAAGTGAGCGGTTGGTCATCGTTCACCTATTTGGAATTGGGAATCAACAAGAACCAATCGTGCCCAGACCTCTTGATGGCTGCATCTAGTCGGGTACCAACATCAGTCTTTCTGCCACGGCCTGTCTCACCCCAACACCAACACACTGGTGTCGACCTGATAACCCAACCCAAACCAGCTACTAGACTTCGGGGTTCCCATATCAACCGCCTAAATGTGAGAAGCATATTCAATCCTGACGGAAGGCCGGAATAATACAGTGTTTTGCTTATTTCCCGTTTGGGTATGTGCCAGATTTCCCATTCGATCCAACCATATCATGTGAAGGTTTCCTAACCTCGCGGATGATTCACCAACCACCCGACTTCTACCGCTTAATTATTCCAGGCTAAGCAATAACGTCCTATACTTAATCAGGATAGGTAAGGTAGGTAATGCACCAAGGGTGTCGATCAACGCCTATCACGTAATGCAGCATAAACAATAAAATGACGCAAGAGTTTTGGCAAATTGTAGGAGAAATGCTCCAGGGCTTGCCTTTTGTTGTCGAGCGACGTCGAGGTTCCGAACGCTCGATCACTTCACGCCCGATTCCCGATCACCTCCTGTGCGGGAACTTCCTTCGCGACTTGTCCTTCGGGATCCTTGTCCTTCTCGACGAATCCCTAATCGCGATCCTGGAATGATGCATGGATGCATGTATAAATATACTTGTCGACATATGCACGATCACATATGGTCGATGATGATGAATGCTCATGTAGTAATAATCCTATTCCAACTATCACTAGCAAACAAGCCAAGAAAGCCAAAGAGACTACACTCAAGCATAATCATCCTAACCAATTCATCATGAACTACTCATCCTAGCATACTACTTAACCACCCATCATCCAACACTAATCACCATGAACACTTGACAATAAGCCTAGCACACAACATCAGCCATTCAAACATCAATACTAATCATAACCATATAACTAGCAGATCAGTAAATAAATCATAACTAAATATCCATAAGTCCTATGGATATAATGAAGACATTCTGGAAAGCTTATGAAATTCTCCATCAATCATCCGAAGACATCACAAGCTGATTCCCAGGTTAACTACACCTAAAATAAGCAATACCAGGACTGGTTCTGATAATTCCAGCAACCAAACAGCCCTGACAACAAGATTGTAATAGCCACAACTCCTAAACTATTCATGAAATGGCCATGAAACATTAACAGTAGATGGTCAAGCTAACACACTAACTATCATCTTTAGACAAGTTAACCAGAAACCCAACTTATAATTGGGTTAGTCTAGCATCAATGGACTTAACCCCTAATTAACCAACCGTGTATTTGAACAAGAACACCAGGTTTGGTTGCTCCTAAAATCCTATAAAAATTACAGTAGATAATACATGTCAAACAAAGTTCATCATCCAAATTTCAACCCATCTAGATGAACCATCTGACCTACACAAAAATGACAAGTGACAGGACAGATGGCATATGGAAAATACTTTGTACTACCAAATCATACAAACCAAGCATATAACTACATCGGGGCTTCACATTGGTATACAATGAGCCCACAAAAATTATCAAACTCAGATCACACTCCTATAATTGATTTATGAATTAATTCCTTCCTAGCTCATAAATCAAGCTTGAACTACAACTCCATATTTCATCACAGCAAGCATGATATAGCATGACAAAACAAGATCATAGAAACAAGAACCATATTTTTCTGAGCTACCCTCTATTATCTATGAATTTCCCAAGATTAAATCAATATCCAAAATAAATTAGAACTACACGAAAAAACATCACAAACATGGGATATGATATTTTCTATGCACAAATCATGTCCTAAGAAAAATATTGCAAGCCGAATCACCGGATTTGGCCAAGTAATGCAAGATATGGATTTTATAAGATTTAAACCAAAATCTGGAAATTATTTTCCTAATTTCCAGATAAGACAATGCGCATAGGCCCCCGTGGTTTCCAGAATTAACCGAGCCCCCGTTTAAAACCGATCGAAACCGGCTCTTTTCCGAATCGACCCTCACTTTCTTTGAATTCTAAGAATGAAGTCCACGATGGGGAAAACAGAGGGAGGCTGAGGAGCTCGCCGGCCTGCCACGCAGCGGCTCTCCGGCACCCGCGAGCGGCGGCGAGGGGCAAGGGACCCCGCGCGCACCCTCTGGTGCCCGGAGCCCACTCCTTGGAGGCTCGACGCGGCCTCGCCACGCGCGGCGGCGGCTTCGACCGGGGACGCCCGCTGATTGTGGCGCTCTGAGGTCAAGGTGGCCCGAGAGGTGGCGCGGTCGAGGCAGCACATGGTGGCGACGCTGACACGCTGGTCATGGCAAGGCCTGGCGCGATGGCGAGCTGCAGCCGCGGCCGGTGAAAGCTCCATGTTTGGTTTTGGCTAATTGATGAAACCTAGTTGCTAACCTCTTTGCTCTAAAAGTGAAATTGAGATAGGTTGGCAACACTTGTGTATGGAGATGATGGACTAGTTGTGATGATCATGCTCTCGAACTTGAAAAGAAGAAAGAGAAAAATAAAAAGGGCTCAAGGCAAAGGTATTTTTATAGGAGCCATTTTTGGTTTGCACTCAAGACACCATAGAGGGTGTGAGTGATTTAGGTTTGATAACCGTACTATTAAGAGGGGAAGACTATAATTGCTTTGCTCATCTAGTGCCACTAAAAATGTTTTTAACTTGCATTTGCATCGGGGTTTAGTGGTATGATGAAATGGTTGAGAATTCCCTTGGAAAGTCTTGGTGTAGTGCTATCTCTTTTGGATTTAAGGTTTGACATCTTTTGGATGAGATATCACACTTTTTGGATTGAGTTTTGGTCAAACTTGGAATATACTAGTCCGTGCAGAAATATCCAAGAGGGTTGGAATATCCAAGTGAATTTCCTAGCCTCGCTCTCGTCTTGCTGCATTTGAGACAAGAGAGGTCTGCTTGGTATTTGGTCTGGAATTTCCTAGCGCTGCTTGCTTTTGGCCGCCATTGCTACTTGCCTTAGCTGTGGGCCGCAACTTTGCTGCAAGCTCGTTGGGCCGCCGATTGCTTCGCACTGCCGCAGGCCGCCCGCCACTCTCATGCCGAGCCGGCCATCGACCATGGTCCTATGACCACGAAGAGAAGGACGCAGGTGAACTTAATTGGTTTGCTTTTACTAATTATAGATGAGGCTCACGGATTAATTAAGGATGTATGCTAATGGGAGATATCCAAATAAGGGAGTTGACCTTGGCCCGACACGTTTGTGTGGGTGGTCATATGGCGCATGTGTGCATGCACAAATATTTCTATGCCTTGGACTTGCACGAGTGAAGCTTCCAGCTAGTTTCGTGGTGGTGCTCTGCTGTTAGCTTGCTAAGAGCATCTCCAAGGGCCTCTCCAAATAAGTTTTGCATTTGATGTTATTTGTAAAGTCTCAAACCAAATTGCAAAGTCTAAAAATAGACCTTCTCCAAGGGACTTTGCAAATGGACTTTGCAAAGTCTAAAAATAGAAGCCTCGTCCCGCGAGGGGGGAGGACGGACGCGCGAGAGGGAGGACGCGCGAGAGGGGAGCGTTTGGAGAGTCGAGTTCGCTCTCCATATATGCAAAACCGAACCGAGAATTGCAAAACTTGCACAAATGCAAAAGTCATTTGGAGAACCGTTGGAGCCCTCTTTTGACGTTTTTTTGCAAATTTACAAATGCAAAACTCATATGGAGAGGCCCTAGGAGATGCTCTAACGGAGTTGATGGAATTTGCATGGACGCATCGCTGGCTCGGAAACGTCGTTAGCTTGCATGCTAACGGACATAACATGGGATTGGAGCAAACAGCTACGAGGCCGGCCGTTCCATTCCGAGCAGAGGAAAAGGTGCTTGGTGGGGCCCGCAGCTTGCATGCATGCATTTGACTTGCAAGGCGAGCGGTGCTGCCGTTTTGCTTCTCGCATGGGAGCCTCGCAGCAGGTTTGCCCGTTGGTGTGGGCGTGCACGTGGTGGGGCCAAAGGGCCGCTCCCACCCATTGGGTCCGGATGGCCGGTGGAATAAGGGCGGCCGGCCGCCCGCCTTGGCTCTCTCGCTCATTCCATTCGGAAAAACGAAAAACAGAACAAGCTTCCTTCCCCTCCTCTTGTTCTTCCCAAACTTCAAACCCTAGAACAAGAGAGCTCCAATCTCCCCTTCACTCCTGTGATTTGTGCTCCATTCAAGTGAAGGGTTGTGCTTTAGAGATCGATTTGAGAGCTCCAAGAGGATCCCCTCCCTCTCCTCCCCTCTCCATGGTTGGTGCTTGTTCATGAGAGGTTGAGGGAACCCTAGTGCATTGCATTTGTGATTCAATTTCGTGGCACTAGGTGGTGATTGCAATTGTGGTTTTCTTGTTACTCTTGGTGATTCCTGTCACCTAGACGGTTGGAGTAAGATTGATTGGTGAGGGGATTTGGTGATTGTGTCCGCCCCCATCAAGGTGAATTTGTGAGGGGTTGTTGTGCTTCCTCGGCGGAGGGCCAAATTGCAACTCTAGTGGATTGCGCGTGGCTTGGAGGATCCTTGTCTTGTGTTGATAGTGCGGCTCCCGGTAGCGGTATTTGGCATTGAGAGCCAATTGAGCGTGCACATCACCAAGCAAGAGTATCGCCACAACGAGGACTAGCTTGCCGGAAGCAAGTGAACCTCGGTAAAAAATCATTGTGTCAATTGTGATTGCCGAGGTTTCTCTTGTGGTTATCTTGATTGGGTGATTGGCCATCTTCATATCTACACGGCGGTATAACCCTCCAATCCCCTCTCTTGTATCTAGTTTATTTACTTTGCTAGTCTTGCTAGTTGTAAGTAGAATTGCTAGGCTTGTGTAGCTTTTGTAGTCTTGTGTAGCCTTGTTTAGTGCCGAGATCTTTGCTTGTGTAGGTTAGCTCGGCTTGTGTGTTTGAGTGCTAGTAGAGTAGCGTATACACTAGACTTGTTAGAAAGGCTTGCATAGAGTAATCGAAGCTTTAGCTTTGTAATTTCGCCATCTTGTAGTCTAACAAGTTACTTTAGTGTCTTGTGAAACAATTTTTATTAGGCTATTCACCCCCCCCCCCTCTAGCCATTAGGACCTTACACATGGTATCAAAGCCGGGGCACCGTTTGTGAGTGGTTTAACAACCTACGGTGAAGAAATGGCTACACTAAGCTTGCACATCAACAACACCAAGAGAGCACCTTCTTTTGATGGCAATGATTATGCAAAATGGAAACTAAAGATGAAGAGTTATCTCAAGTCAATCAATAGAGAGGTGTGGAATGTGACCGAGACAAAATTTGAGGTTGCAAGACCGGATGCACCCACACCGATTGAAGAGAAAAAGCTTCAATGCAATGACATGGCCGTGAGTGCTTTTCATGAGGCTCTTGATGACAAGGCATTTGAGCTCATCAAGAACATAGAGGTGGCTCATGACATTTGGGCCAAACTTGAGGAGGCATATGAGGGCACCAAAAGTGTGAAGACCGCAAGAGCTTACATGTTGCAAGAGAAGTTTGCTAGCTTCTCAATGAAGGAGGATGAAAGTGTGCCAGAGATGTTTCATAGGCTCCAAGTGATTGTCAATGAGCTCAAGGCACTTGGGGAAGAGGTTAAGGATCAACAATTCTCAACTAAGTTCATGAGATGCTTACCCAAGAGATTTGATATGTTGAAGACCGTCATGGTGAAGATCACAATGAAGGACAAGCCAACTCCAAGCCAAGTCCTTCAAGAAGTTATGGCCGATGATGAGTTTAGAGAAGACAATGAGAAGGAAGAGTTGATCAAGAAGAAGAAGAAGGAAAGTGAGAAGAAGGATGATGACAACAAGAAGAGTGTGGCATTCAAGGCCACATCATCCAAGAGCAAGGGCAAGAAGAAGAAAGAGGCATCTAGTGATGATGAACCATGCTCTAGCTCAAGTGAAGAAGAAGACATGAATGATCAAATGGCTCTTCTTGTGAAAAAGATGGGCAAGCTCATGAAGAAGAAGGGGTACCGGTCAAGAAAGAGAAGCTCTTCTAAGACAAGTGAACATTCAATGAAGTGCTTCCGATGCCATAGCAAGGAGCATCTCATCGCCAAGTGTCCCTATGATAGTGATGATGATGATGCCGTGAAGAAGGAGAAGAAGAAGCAAAAGAAGAAGGGAGAGAAGAATGACTCCTCCAATAAGAAGAAGAAGGGTGAATCACATGTGGCAACATGGGAGAGTGACTCCTCTTCCTCAAGTGATGAAGATGAGGATGACTCCAAGAGCAAGAAGAAGAAGGGGCACGCAAGCATCGCCATTCAAGAGAAGATTTCTCTATTTGGTGCTCCATCTACTTGCTTCATGGCCAAGGCCACTAAGGTACAACCCCAACCCGATAGTGATGATGAGAGTGATGATGATGAACCTACTAAAGATGAACTCATTACTATGCTTGAGGATTGCAAAGATGGCTTTAAGCTATCTAGAAAGGAATGTAGGGGCTTGCGCAAGGACAAAGAAAACCTTGAGCAAGAACTTATGGAGTTGAGGGCATCTTATGAGAGTCTAAAGGAAGACCATAAGAAGCTAGAGCATGCTCACTCCAAGTTTGAAAAAGCTCATTCCTCACTAGTAGAGAAGCATGAGAAAGAGCAATCCCAAGTTGTGGTTGTTGAGAAGAAGGATGTTGGTTCTTCATGTGATTTACTTGATGAGTCTTTCTTCAAGCCTATTGTGATTTCTTCTACTAACCCTTCTTGTAGCACTTCCACTTCTAGCTCATCTAATAGTGATGGATTCACTTGTGATTCCACACTAGTGGTTGAGAATGAGACTCTCAAGAAGGAAGTGAAAGAGCTCAATCACACCATAGCTAAGGCTTATGGTGGTGAGGACCGCTTGCTTATGTGCTTGGGTAGCCAAAGGGCTTCTCTCTACAAAGAGGGATTGGGCTATACCCCCAAGAGAGGCAAGGCCGCCTTTGCTCCTCACAAGACTAGTTTTGTGAAGAACAATGGTAGCTATTGCAAGAGTTGCAAGCAAGTCGGTCATGTAGAGCCAAGATGCATGAACAAGAAGACTAATGCTAATGTATCCTCTTATAAGCTAGATTCATTCTATGTGCTTACTAAGGGTACAAATGGTGTTCATGCTAAGTTCATTGGTGCACCATGGATGGGCTCAAAGAAGAAAGCCATTTGGGTACCAAAGAACTTGGTAACTAACCTTCAAGGACCCAAACAAAAGTGGGTACCTAAAGCTTGATCTTCTTTTGTAGGTCAATTACAAAGCCGGAGGGAGGCATTGGGTGCTTGATAGTGGGTGCTCAAATCATATGACCGGGAAGATAGTATGTTCAAGTCACTTGACAAGGATGATAATGGTGGATTTGATTCAATCACATTTGGTGACAACAATAGAGGTGATGTTTTGGGACTTGGGAAAATTGCTATATCCAATGACAAGAGTCTATCAAATGTGTTGCTAGTTGATACATTGAACTTCAATCTATTGTCGGTGGCTCAATTGTGTGATCTTGGCTACAAGTGCATATTTGACAAGGATTATGTTGAGGTAGTGAGCAAAGATCAATCAAATCTCATCTTCAAGGGGTTTCGACATGGAAGCTTATACTTGGTGGACTTTAATGCTAGTGATGCTCAACTTTCATCTTGTTTGATTGGCAAGTCTAGCAAAGGGTGGTTATGGCATAGAAGACTTGGTCATGTTGGTATGAAGCAATTGAACAAGTTAATGAAGCATGACTTGGTGAGAGGCTTGAATGATGTCACATTTGAGAAGGATAGGCCTTGTAGTGCATGTCAAGCCGGCAAGTAACATGGGAAGCCACATCCAAAGAAGAATGAAATGTCAACTTCAAAGGCTTTTGAGTTGTTGCACATGGACTTGTTTGGCCCAACAACATACACATCAATTGGCTTTGGATAGTTGATGACACACTAGATACACATGGGTCTTCTTCCTCTATGACAAAAGTGAAGTGTATGATCTATTCAAATCATTTGTCAAGAGGGTGCAAAATGAGTTTGAGACCACCATCAAGAAGATAAGAAGTGACAATGGTAGTGAGTTCAAGAACACAAAGATTGAAGAGTTGTGTGATGAGCTTGGCATTGGACATCAATTCTCTCCAACATACACTCCTCAATCCAATGGTGTAGTGGAAAGAAAGAATAGAACCTTGATTGAAATGGCAAGAACAATGCTATGTGAATACAATGTTAGCCAAAAGTTTTGGAGTGATGCTATCAACACGGCTTGCTACTATAGCAACCACCTCTATTGCCATGGAAAGTTAGAGAAGACACCTTATGAGATTTTGAATGGAAGGAAGCCCAATATTGCTTACTTCCGTGTCTTTGGTTGCAAGTGCTATATTCTCAAGAAGGGGCAAAGACTTGGAAAGTTTGACAAGAGATGTGATGAGGGATTTCTACTTGGCTACTCTACTTCAAGCAAGGCTTATATAGTGTGGAACTTGGATAGTGGTTTGGTTGAGGAGGTTCATGATGTTGAATTTGATGAAACCCAAGGCTCTCAAAGTGAAGATCAAAATCATGATGATGTGGGTGGAGATCAATTGAACAATGCAATGAGGCACATGGACATTGGTGATATTCGGCCAAGGCAAGTTGATGATGATGATGAGGTGCAAGTGCCAACTCAAGTGGTGATTCAAGATTCAAATGAGGCAAGAACTAGTGGCACTCAACATGAAGATCAAGGTCAAGCAAGCAATTTAAATCAACTAGTGCTTCAACCTTCAAGCATTGCAAGAGATCATCCTCTAGATCATGTTATTGGTGACATTCAAAGAGGTGTGCAAACAAGATCAAGATTGGCTAGCATATGTGAGCACTATTCATTTGTGTCATTCTTAGAGCCAACCAAGATTGAAGAAGCATTGAAGGATCCTGATTGGATAAATGCCATGCATGATGAGTTGAACAACTTCACAAGAAATAAAGTTTGGGAGCTTGTTGAGAGACCAAAGAAACACAATGTGATTGGCACCAAGTGGGTTTTCAAGAACAAGCAAGATCAAGATGGTTTGGTTGTGAGAAACAAAGCAAGACTTGGTTGCACAAGGCTACACTCAAGTTGAAGGTCTTGACTTTGGGGAAACATATGCACCGGTGGCAAGATTGGAGGCAATTAGAATCTTATTGCCTATGCTTGTGCTCACAACATCAAGGTTTATAAAATGGATGTGAAGAGTGCATTTCTCAATGGATTCATCAATGAAGAAGTTTATGTTGAGCAACCTCCCGGATTTGAAGATGATAAGAAGCCCAACCATGTCTACAAGCTCAAGAAGGCATTGTATGGTTTGAAGCAAGCACCAAGAGCATGGTATGAGAGGTTGAGAGATTATCTCCTCTCTAAAGGGTTCAAAATGGGAAAAGTGGACACCACTCTCTTCACCAAAAGAATTGGAGATGACTTGTTTGTGTTGCAAATCTATGTGGATGATATCATATTTGGGTTCAACCAATCAAGATTTTGTGAAGAGTTTGCCAAAATGATGGCTAGTGAGTTTGAAATGTCTATGCTTGGAGAGCTAGGTTACTTCCTTGGACTTCAAGTCAAGCAAATAAAGAATGGGACTTTTGTTAGTCAAGGCAAGTACATCAAGGACATGATCAAGAAGTTTGGTTTGCAAGATGCAAAGGCTATTAGTACACCAATGGGTACAAATGGTGGCTTAGATCTTGATGATAGTGGCAACATGGTGGAGCAAAAACTATATAGATCAATCATTGGAAGCTTGCTATATGTGACCGCTTCTAGGCCGGATGTCATGTTTAGTGTGTGCATGTGTGCAAGATATCAAGCATCACCTAGAGAGAGTCACTTGACGGTGGCTAAGAGGATCTTAAGATACTTAAAGGGCACTCAGGATGTTGGTCTATGGTATCCCAAGGGGTCAAGCTTTGAGTTGATTGGATATTCTGACTCCGACTATGCCGGTTGCAAGATTGATAGAAAGAGTACAAGTGGAACATGCCAAGTGCTTGGAAGGTCTCTAGTTTCATGGTCTTCAAAGAAGCAAAATAGTGTGGCTCTCTCCACCGCCGAAGTCGAATACATTAGTGCGGGAAATTGTTGTGCACAATTGCTATGGATGAAAGCCACCTTGAAGGACTATGGAGTCAAATTCAAGCATGTGCCTTTGTTTTGTGGCAATGAAAGTGCAATCAAGATGACCAACAATCCGGTCCAACACTCAAGAACAAAGCACATTGATGTGAGGCACCACTTCATTAGGGACCATCAACAAAAGGGTGATATAAGCATTGAAAGCATTGGCACCGATGATCAACTAGCCGACATATTCACCAAGCCACTTGATGAGAAGAGATATTGCAAGTTGAGGAATGAATTGAACATCATTAGCTTCTCCAATATGAGTTGATGCACCCCATATATGACATGCCTCTTCTCCAACATAGCAAAGGTGAAGTTGATTGTTGCATTCCATGCATCCTTTGCTAGTTGTGTAGACATGTACACATGTGCATCTTGTGAGGTTCATTCATTACAAATCAAATGAATTTGATGTGTATATGGCACCACTATTGTTTCTATGCTTGATTTGATCTAGTGGTGGCATATGACATGTTTGTCAGCTTGTGACCCTAGTGTTGAATCTTTACCATTTGCTCATGATGTGTGTTTCAACATGGTCAAGATAACCCTTATACTTTATGAGGTGTGAAGAAGCTTGCCCTTGGTTCAAACCGAGACACATTTTCTAGGCATGTGATTTAGATTTGGCCATAATTTGATTGACTTGTTTCTCTCATCTTATGCACCCTTGTTGGTGATTGTTGACAAAGGGGGAGAAATAAGTCACAAAGATAAATGGAAGGGGATCAATTTAAAATCTTCAACCATTGGCACACAAATAGGGGGAGCAAGCTCATAGACTATTTGTTGCATATGTATGTGCATAGCATGATAATATGGAGCATTGCAAGTTAAATTCAATATTCATGCTTGTTTGGTGTAATGCTAGTATAGAACTTGATTGGTGATATGAAGTACTAGCATGCATAGATGGTTTCTAGACATAGTGTTTTCTTTGTAATTCAAAGTATCTCTCATTTAATGTTGATCTCATGAGGTATTTTGAGTTTTGATGTATGTCTAGTGACCATGATGCTAAGAATGATTTATTATCGCACTCCGATTGGTATCACGCTTCAAAGGTCCATTCTACAAACCTTAGCATCAATTTTGGTAGTGTTAACTCTCCCACAAGTTTTATCTATGCATATGTGCTTGAAAATCGACCAAACATTGGATGCACATATGTAGGGGAGCTACCACTACCAAAACCGAAGTTGAAATGTTTGTCCAATCAAGTTTGTGATCTACTTAATCTTGGACAAGCAATTCAATTTCATATTGAATTCAATTTCCATATCTTTGTGAAGGTTGTCATCAATTACCAAAAAGGGGAGATTGAAAGCTCCATGTTTGGTTTTGGCTAATTGATGAAACCTAGTTGCTAACCTCCTTGCTCTAAAAGTGAAATTGAGTTAGGTTGGCAACACTTGTGTGTGGAGATGATGGACTCATTGTGATGATCATGCTCTCCAACTTGAAAAGAAGAAAGAGAAAAACAAAAAGGGCTCAAAGCAAAGGTATATTTATAGGAGCCATTTTTGGTTTGCACTCAAGACACCATAGAGGGTGTGAGTGATTTAGGTTTGATAACCGTACTATTAAGAGGGGAAGACTATAATTGCTTTGCTTATCTAGTGCCACTAAAAATGTTTTTTTTTGCATATGCATTGGGGTTTAGTGGTATGTTGAAATGGTTGAGAATTCCCTTGGAAAGTCTTGGTGAAGTGCTATCTCTTTTGGATTTAAGGTTTGACATCTTTTGGATGAGATATCACACTTTTTGGATTGAGTTTTGGTCAAACTTGGAATATACTAGTCTGTGCAGAAATATCCAAGAGGGTTGGAATATCCAAGTGAATTTCCTAGCCTCGCTCTCTGTCTTGCTGCATTTGAGACAGAGAGGTCTGCTTGGTATTTGGTCTGGAATTTCCTAGCGCTGCTGCTGGGCTGCCATTGCTACTTGCCTTAGCTGTGGGCCGCAACTTTGCTGCAAGCTCGTTGGGCCGCCGATTGCTTCGCACTGCTGCAGGCCGCCTGCCACTCTCATGCTGAGCTGGCCATCAGACCATGGTCCTATGACCACGAAGAGAAGGACGCAGGGTGAACTTAATTGGTTTGCTTTTACTAATTATAGATGAGGCTCACGGATTAATTAAGGATGTATGCTAATGGGAGATATCCAAATAAGGGAGTTGACCTTGGCCTGACACGTTTGTGTGGGTGCTCATATGGCGCATGTGTGCATGCACAAATATTTCTATGCCTTGGACTTGCACGAGTGAAGCTTCCAGCTAGTTTCGTGGTGGTGCTCTGCTGTTAGCTTGCTAACGGAGTTGATGGAATTTGCATGGACGCATCAGTGGCCTGGAAACGTCGTTAGCTTGCATGCTAACGGACATAACATGGGATTGGAGCAGCTGAGCTACGACGCCGGCCGTTCCATTCTGCAGAGAGGAAAAGGTGCTGGTGGGGCCCGCAGCTTGCATGCATGCATTTGACTTGCAAGGCGAGCAGTGCTGCCGTTTTGCTTCTCGCATGGGAGCCTGCAGCAGCTGCCCGTTGGTGTGGGCGTGCACGTGGTGGGGGCCAAAGGGCCGCTCCCACCCGTTGGGTCTGGATGGCCAGTGGAATAAGGGCGGCCGGCTGCCTGCCTTGCTGGCTCTCTCGCTCATTCCATTTAGAAAACAGAAACAGAGAAGCAGCTCCTCTCCTCTCCTCTTGTTCTTCCCCAAACTCAAACCCTAGAACAAGAGAGCTCCAATCTCCCCTTCACTCTTGTGATTTGTGCTCCATTCAAGTGAAGGGCTGTGCTCTAGAGATCGTTTTGAGAGCTCCAAGAGGATCTCCTCCCTCTCCTCTCCTCTCCATGGTTGGTGCTTGTTCATGAGAGGTTGAGGGAACCCTAGTGCATTGCATTTGTGATTCAATTTCGTGGCACTAGGTGGTGATTGCAATTGTGATTTTCTTGTTACTCTTAGTGATTCCCGTCACCTAGACGGTTGGAGTAAGATTGATTGGTGAGGGGATTTGGTGATTGTGTCCGCCCCCAATCAAGGTGAATTTGTGAGGGGTTGTTGTGCTTCCCCGACGGAGGGCCAAATTGCAACTCTAGTGGATTGCGTGTGGCTTGGAGGATCCTTGTCTTGTGTTGATAGTGCGGCTCCCGGTAGCGGTATTTGGCATTGAGAGCCAATTGAGCGTGCACATCACCAAGCAATAGTATCGCCACAACGAGGACTAGCTTGCCAGAAAGCAAGTGAACCTCGGTAAAAAATCATTGTGTCAATTGTGATTGCCGAGGTTTCTCTTGTGGTTATCTTGATTGGGTGATTGGCCATCTTCATATCTACACGGCGGTATAACCCTCCAATCCCCTCTCTTGTATCTAGTTTATTTACTTTGCTAGTCTTGCTTTGTAAGTAGAATTGCTAGGCTTGTGTAGCTTGTAGTCCTTGCTAGCCTTGTTTAGTAGGTTAGGTTAGCTCGGCTTGTGTTGTTTGAGTGCTAGTAGAGTAGCTTATACACTAGACTTGTTAGAAAGGCTTGCATAGAGTAATCGAAGCATTAGCTTTGCAATTTCGCCATCTTGTAGTCTAACAAGTTACTTTAGTGTCTTGTGCAAGAATTTTTATTAGGCTATTCACCCCCCTCTAGCCATTAGGACCTTACAGCCGGCCATGGTGTCACTGTACTGCACGCAGCGAACATCGGGTGGAGCGGCGATGGCGCGGTACCAAGGCGACGGCTGTGCATCTTAGCGGCGAGGGTGGAGAAGATGGCGTGGGTGGCGGGACTCGCGCGCGACGCAGGGTGGTACGAGGTGTGGCGATGGCCAAGCTCGGCCAAGGGAGCGGTTATGGCGGAGCTCTCGGTGGCGACGCTCTCGGGACGAAGAAGAACGAGGAGCGGAGGAGGCGAGGCGAGTTGGGGAGAGTGAATGAGCGAGTAAGTGGCCTCGGGGGCTCCTCCCCTCATCCTCATCACCGTCGAGGAGCGAGGCCGGCGACACGCGGCCCCTCCACGCGCCGGCCATACGGCCGTCGGCCGTCGATCGCTCGACACGGGGGATCTGCCATGTTCGTGGTGAGATCGACGGGTGGGTCCCCCCAAAACAATTATTAATTTATAAAAATAGCCCTTTGCATGATTTTTAAAGCTCCCATATCTCCCAAATTAGAGAGAATTTGGAGAAACTTTCCACATGAAAAGTATTGCTTTCAAAGAGTAGAATATTTCATCTTTAAGAAGTTTTCCCAAATTCTGCATTGTTTTTGAAATATAAATTCCCAAAATAAATCCCCTTTTAAAAATCCATTAAAAAATGAAGTCCTGTCTTCTACCTCAAAAACATATGCCTTACACCCATTTTTCCAAGAAGTTGTCTTTGGGACTTTTATTACTTATAAAATTCTTTAACTAAAAGCTTTAAACCCCCAAATCCATTTGGAGTGTCCGAAAACACTTTTTTGACACTTTTAGCAAACAATTTCTAGAAAGCTAAGTCAAAAAGAGACATTTTAATTAGCTAAGGTCATTAACATGACCCCTTAGCAAAATTACGCTATCGTCATGTCTAAATGTAATTAGTGAGCATTACATCAAGCACTTGTGTTATCATGTTTTGCACCCAAGCTAGATTTATCAAGCAAATCACACATGAATGCACATGCTTATGAGAGAATGCAATGCGTGGACACATTAGGATTTTTGTGAAAGGAAGTCAAAAATCCTAGATGTGACAGCATCAGCCTGTGGCCTACCGGCCACGGAGAGCGGAGGGGCCAGCGGCGGTCTTGCCGCCAGGGAAGCGCTGCGGCGGCCCTCAGCTCTCGGCGAGAGGCGCGCTACGCGCGGCGAATCACGGCGGCGATGATGAGCACACCGGAACGGGAGGAGGTGGGACGGAGCAGCTCCGGGCACGGCAGCCCGGAACACGGGTTATGGCTGGAGGCGGCGCGGCGAATTTGGGCGGCCGCGGTAGCTGGAGTGCGAAGCGCAGGCGCCGGCGAGGGTAGATGAGCTCCGGGCAGCGCTATGGGTGCAAGCGGCTGGGGAAAACACAGGGTGGAGCGGCGACGCAGCGGCGATTTCCAGCGGCCATGGCGGCTCTGCCTTAGTCGCGCGAAAGAAGAGGAGGAAACGGAGAGAAGATGGGGAAAGAGGGGAAAATGGGAGCGGGGCACCTCGGGGCCCCTCCTCTCGTCCTCGTCACCCGGAAGGGCACGGACGGCAGCCACGCGCCCCTCCACGCGGCGGCCATGCTCGGACAGTCGGCCCGGCGTCGACACCGGGCCTGCCCGTCACTCCCATGAAGATGATAGGTGGGTCCCACCAAATAATATTTAATTTTAAAATGAACTGAGCACGCATTTTAAAGTGCGTGTATCTCTCAAACTTGGCCGAACTAGCAAAACCTTTCAACATGAAATATGATCCCCTCCGAGAGTAGAATATTTCGCCTCAAGGAAATTTGGCCAGATTCCCAATCATTTTGAAAATATAAATTCCCAAACAAAATACCCTCTAAAAACCATTAAATGGGAAAACAGCCCCTAGGCTGGTCGTTTTCAGCTAAAATATATACATTCCACCCATTTTCACAAAAAGTGGTCTTTGGGAGTTTTATTCCTTATAAAATTTCCCATCTAAAAGCTTTAGACCCCAAAGCATTTGGAATGCCCGAGAAATAATTTTTAACAAAACCAACAAAGACATTGAATAAGTCAAACAAGTCAACCTATTAATCAAGCATAACTATTTAAATCAAGTCAACTAATTGCAATCCTTTAGGAGGATTTTTAATCCTATATTACCACTATACTTAACACTATCAACATCATTTGCAGGCATTCATCAAAGATAATCTATTTTATCAAGATAAGCAATCATACACTAGATAACAGGATGATAATGCATGCTTATGCAAATGATGACATGCTTAAGCAAGTTTAATTAGTGCTTAACACTGGAGGTGTTATAGCTCTAACCCTTAAAAGAAATCTCGTCCTCGAGATTACGTTGGATTAGTTTTGGTTTTCGAAAAAATCGATACCTCATATAACGACATTTTACTTTCCGCAAGTACCAACCCTTCCGACATGGTGACTCTAACCCTTGCCATCTCCCGGATGAATTTGATTTCCGTCATTATGTCTCGAGCACTTTAGATTCCAAATGGTTTCTCTTTTTTCCCTACGACCGATCTTATAATCGAGTCCCTTCGACTTGGTCTTTACTCCATTCGGGATGTGATTTGCCTCCCGTATTTACGACATACAAGACCCAAAAGGATCTCGTCCCATCTCGAAGGTAGCTTATAGTCGTATATCACCTTCACTTACGCGGCAGGGTTCAGCATGATCCGACTCTTACCATGGTGGGAGTCTTTTCTTTATCTTAAATCACTGACAACAACTAGCCGATATCGCTAGAATGAATTGTGGTGGTGGCCCCGAGTGGGGCACAGCGGCATTCAAAGTCCCACACCATGAAACATCCTTGCGAACTACTCGTAATTCCTCATGGATGATTCAGAGCTTCCGTACGCAAGATCAACCGTCTCATCCTGGTCCATGGGTCGATCCCTAACAACTTGTCGGCTCCTTGAGCACGTCCTTCTTCAAGAGTCTACTTGATGACACCTTACATCTTACATCCATGCCTCTAAGGTGTTGCTAACCTTCTTCTTCGCCAATCTAAATTATGAAGATGATAAAGAATAGTACCAAATATTCCTACATTAAACACAAGACTAGGTCTCACCAAGGCAGGTTAGCGCGACCAACGATCGGTAACTACCCATAGGAGGTGTGGAGGGTTATATGTAAGGGAATTTGCTATTCACATCTCCAAACACATCAATGGTTCCTCGAAACCCTACAATGTTCACTACCAAAGGAAGCGAAGCATAGGTTCCCATGGGATGGAAACCACTTCACCAACTTGTAGGTAGTAAGCATAGGACTAATTGTAACGAATTTGATACTGGCAAAGCCCTTCATAGAAAAACTGGCTAATAACATGCCAATAAGTTCCAACTCGACGAAGAATTCCAAACTTTTACTTGTAGAAGTCAAAGTTCTTAGGTCGAGGGATCCAAACCTGCTCATGTAGAAGTAAAAATTCCTGGGTCAATAACTCCCATTCTACTCATGTCGAAGTCAAAGTTCTTAGGTCAACGATCCTCAAAATTGACCGAACCTGCCGAACTCTTCTTTCTACAAAGCGAGTTAATTGACCTAGCTAAATCCTTCATCGCAGACCTACATTCCAATTCTTGACATAAGGTATATGTTCTAGTTTCCGGGTCTTCACACCAAAAGTTGTCGAGAACTCTCTTCCAATAGGGTTCATGTCAAACTTTACTCAGAATGTACCATCATGTGATCGAAATCCTTCACGTAGACCATACTTGTCCATTCTCTGGTATGGCGAGCTTGTTGGTACATCCAAGATCAAACCAAGTCATATATATATTGAACTCCTAACTCACAACCACTTCTAACACCATGGATGATTTGGTATAGTTCCAAGTGCAAACCTGCTAGTGTATTAATATCCAATCCGCATAGGAGATCGAGTGCTTTATATCTAAAACACATGGGAATCTCGTGTGTGGACAGGAATCAAGGTTGAATACCACTATTAGGTGAGCGCGAGGTATTGGCACTAGCCCCATAGTTCTCAAGATCTACTCTTATACAAGACCTTGTCCGAAGAATCTCCTTCTCTGACTCCATGTTGGCATTTCTTAACGCAATCACTAGAATTGTGACATCCTAATGGTCACGCCAAGAAACGCCAGGGTTGATAGTCGTGTTCTAAAGATATTATCCGCAAGCGCACGGATCTATCATTGTAGCATTTCACCCGGAAGTATTTCAGGGTACCGTGATTTATATTTTCCCAAAGGAAGGCATGGTGTAAAATAGCTCTAGCACATGGATATGATACTTCACATCATCGAAATAAGCCTTAATGCTATGCAGGGGTGAGATGAACAGTAATTTGAGGATAGTGGACACACACTTGGTCTTCACTCAAGGATAAAGAGGAATAAGGAATAAAAGAAACGGAAAGAATAAAGAATAAATCTACGGGAGCTGGTTGGTCGTATCTTTGCTAAGCGTAGGTTAGCTAACTCACATGTTATACGGGGTTAGAGACAAGTCGAGCCTAAGGTAACAGGAGACCCCCGCAGCTGGTAGGCCAGCCGATAGAGGCATTTACGAACTCCTACATGACATACGGATGTGGGGGATTACAAGGGACGGACAGGGCTGTCACCACCTGCCGCCTACCCCTAAACCATGGCATGCCGTCATATTCGAAGGACCCCTCGCATCCAGACACCACGCCCGCATACTAAGGAACTACCTATGCTCCCCCAGGACTCCCACCCTGCGGATGGACGAGCTAGAACACAGGCAAACCCGAAAGAACATCGAACCGTTACCCCACTCTCCTTCGAGACTCTAATCCTATAGAACATATGAACGATGAAGAACAGGAATGAACAAGCTATGAACTGATCATATGAACTAGGCTCTAGTTCATATGCATCATCATGAACATGATCATAACTAAGCTCTAGTTCATACACTAAGCAACATATAAAGAATAAGAGCTTGAACAAGGAAGAACACTCCATAGAGATTTACCAAGATGTATCTCTTTTCCTAGGAGACAAGCTCTCCTTGGTAGCTTTCCTAGCTCCAACTACTACTAGCTCTAGGCTAAAGAACAAGTGGAGGTGAGGGAGAGAGAGACCAAATGAAATGTGTGTCTTGGAAAAGCTTGAATCTCCCCTTTTATATCTTGCTCAGGTCGGTTCAGGCGTCAAAATGGAAGGTACACCCCGCACCGACCTCCCTGAGCATTGATTGTACCGACCTCCACCGGGCCGGCCCACATGGCGAGAGGGGGTGGCGCGAGCGCGCCCACTGCGCGGCCGCGCCGGGTGCCGCCTCCCGACCGCCTTCGGTTGGTCGGTTGTGGAGTGGGCCTGGGCCGTGCTGGTTTGGTGTTTCGGCTCAATTCTGGTCCCGAAGTGGCCCATCTCCCTTTGGGGTGGTTTGGCGCTTTCCAGAAAGCGCCTTTTCTATGTTTAATCCCTGCACTTTTATATGATTCCTGCAATGACAGTATATTTCCTAGTGCACGTGGATTTGGGTTAGTTGCACATGTATATGCATATAGGAATATATAATTCACCCTTTTCATGTCTAATTGGTGGTATAAAATCATCGATAAGGACCGCCAACAAGATCCCCCAAGCTTACCCTTTGCTCATCCCGAGCAAAGCTCAGCCTTAGGTTGTTGATCAGGAGTTGCTACTATGCCGATCATGAGTCAAGTGTACCAAGCGTATAAGCAAGATTTCTGCCAGAATTTGAATAGATCGGCATGACTACTCACCCTGTTATTATCTCAAGACATAATGGGGCTTTCCAGCTTTCTCGAGTCTTGGGAAATTGCAAGGTAGAACAGATTCACAAGCGTTGCTTATCATCTAGCCAAGATCAACCAGGTCTCCAGAGGTTTTTTTGAAAGTTTTGTAAAAGAAACTTAAGTTCCTCGATTGATTCTCTCAATCGCTCAGAAGTGTTTGTACCTCACCAAAGGCATTGTGTATTGCCTTCCTTTCTAACCTACTACTATGGCTGAGAGTGGAGTTTTAGGTAGGTATGAAAGGTGGCTATGCTTGGATCACATAGAGTTGGTGAAGTCAAAGAACGAACCGTCCGAAGATTAAGACCATACACTTTGATTGAGATTTGTGCAAGTGTGTGAGGGTGAATGATTCCTATCTCTAAATGTTTTTGGTACTCCAGGCGTCATGACTCCTTTTTATTGGTGGCGAGAAAAAATTGAGAGAGTATGGGCTTTGATTTGAAAAACGAAGATCTTTCTTTTCTTTCTTTCTTTTATTTTTTCTTTTCTTCTCTCTTTTTTTTTTTGAACGGGAGACTAGCCGGGATTCCCGTTTGTCTATTCTGAATTTTTATTGTTGCCCCTTGGCAATCATCATCATCATCATCATTATTTTTTTTTCTTTTCAAGGAATGCTAATGCCCAATACTCTCTTTTAGATGTGATGAATGATTTTGGCGAGAAGGAGTCATGATGAGAGATGAGGAGTAGTTTTTTTTTTGATAGATGAAGAAAAAAAAAGGGATGCGCGATCCTCGGTGTAAGGGTCGGCATGCTTTATTTGCAGAAAGTGCGCAACTCTAGGGTCAAGAGTTGGCGTTTTTGGTGGATTGGATGAAAAGTTAGTTTGCGCAACTCGCGGTGTACGGGTCGGCAAATTTATTTGGTGGGTGCAAGTGAATCTCAATCATGAGTGTAAGGCCATAATCTTGCGGAGGTTATAGACTTCTAGTGATCAAGCATCATATGACTACTGGGTTTTTTGAAAGAGTTTGACAGCTATGTCATATGGCCTTGGTAGGTATTTCAAAATCATTGAGGAACTTTTTGTTTTGATAATTTTGAAAATAAAACTCCGAAAGTCAGGTTTTCACTCAGGACAGAGTCATAACGTTGCTCGTGGCACTATATCATACCCCGCAATAACTTAGACAGGATCCAGCCTATGCAACCCACTAAGCTCAAGTTTTCAAGGATAAGACATTTTTAGCCAATAAACTCAAACTTTAGAGAAAGCCTGATTATAAACAAGGTACAAGCGAGTCACGAGACAGAGCAACTTTTCATCATTTCAACAAGGGTAGAATTAAATATTTCTATGACGCATATGTATAGGAAATGACAAAGCATTTTTTTTATATGCGTAAGTGTTAGTATGGTACATACCTCTTATTGGGGGTCCTCCCCAAGCTTGCTTGGAAGCGGGGCCCTTATTTATTCTTGAGGTGCAAATTATTTTATTTTATTGTGAGTCTATCGTTAGGACTTCCTTATGATTGAGGACCATCCCGTGTGTTAGCTCAAGGCATACTACCAATATTCCGACTTAGCAATCTGTCTCACCGATCGACAAGTCGACCAAGGTAAACTAGCAACCTAAGCACCATGCTCACGCTACAAGTTTATGGAACATGCTAAGCTTAAGCATGTTCCAAAACATCAAACTAAGCAAGAATAGGGGTAGCAAGAAAGAACTTTATTTTTGACGGACTAACTGAATGTAATTGAAATGAAATACTTATAAAAAGATAACTTACCGATTATTCTCGGTCGGGGCTCACGCTTATAGTCTCGTGATGCAAGACTTTTCTCCTGCTCAATTTGAGCCTGATGATGAGGCAACCGTCTCAGGAGAAGTAGACGATGATGCCTGCTTGGGTCTCCACACCATTTTTGGTGGTGTGGTGACAATTGGTGAGGATGGTGGAGGGTCGACTTCTCTTGGAGGTGCTTGCATTCTCTCCACCTTCAACACCTTTGTCTCCTCTTTAGCGACTGGTTTTGGTCCCCCAGAGGATCCGAGTGGTTTTGTTTTTGCCTTTGTTTCCACTCTTTCTTGGGCCGGAGCCTTGCCCTTGTCCTTCTTTTCTTCGGGTTGCACAGGAACGGCCTTTGATTTTGTTTCATTTGTAGGAGCCTTCTTTCTTCCTTTCTTAGGAGCTCTTTGCTTCTTCTTCTCTTTTGGCTCCTGTTCTTTCTTTTTCTTTTGTTTTTGTTCCTGGATACCCTTTGCTTTCTCGTGGCTCGGCCTTTGTTCCCAGATGATATTGGGAATTCGACTCGCACCAAGAGGTCGGATTTCAACTTCCGTGACCTCTCTTGTGGTTGGCTCATACTTGATGCGAATCATGTTGCACTCCTCCGTCTTCCGTGGCCGAAAGTGGAACTTCTCCTCACTTCCATTGATGTTGAACCGGATTTCTCCAGCTCCAACATCAATCTGTGCTCCAGCGGTGCTGAGGAATGGTCGCCCCAATATGAGTGGAGATTCTTTGGTGGCCTCCATATCGAGTACCACAAAATCTACTGGGACGAAGTATCCTCTGATCTTTACAGGAATATCTTCAGCTACTCCCGCTGGGTAGCGTAGGGAGGAGTCCGCTAGTTGGAGTGTGATCATTGTTGGTGCCAGCCTTGTATAATTTAGCTTGTCAAATACCATCTTGGGCATGACACTAACGCTGGCACCAAGATCACAGAGTGCGTGGTCAAACTGCTACCCTCCAATGGAGCAAGTGATAGTGGGGCATCCTGGGTCCTTCTTCTTCTCTGGTAGATCATTTAGGATTGCCACACTACACTCTTCTGTCAGTTTGACCACGGCTGTGGATGGCAGTGGTCACTTGTTGTTGATGATGTCTTTGATGTACTTGGCGTAGGAGGGTACATGTAAGACGTCCATGAGCGGAACGCTCACATGTACCTTCTCGACCATCTCAACGAACCGAGTAAACTGATCATCCACAACTTGCTTTCTTGTTCTTGTGGCGAATGGCAGATGTGTTGTATCTGGATAATCCAGGGTTGTTCCTGATTCTGCCTCGCCTTGTGGTTCAGAAGATGAAGGTTCTTCTTGCTGTGGTGCTGCTTGTTTCCTGGCTGCTTGTTTAGGATATGGTGGATCACGAGTGGCCTTACCGCCTCTCGTGGTCACAGAGTTCACATTCTCAAAAGTACTAGCAGCTTGATCCGATGATTTACCAGTTGGATCAACAGGAACATCCGAAGCAATCTGAGCTAGCTGTCTTTCTATCATCTTGTTAAAGCTCAACTGATTCTTGACAGCAGAAGTTAAACCTTCTATCTTTGTACTGATGCTCTCTAGGACTTTGTCATTGGCCAACATCTTTTTGGTGAGATTTTCGTTGATCTTTGCTTGGCCAAGTGAAAGCATCTAGGCCCCTTGATGTGGGTTTCGATGATTGATGACAATATAGATTACTATGACTAACGTGTGTTTTGCAGAAACAATGGGAGTTAGGTCATGGTAATGGAATCTCTGGCATTTGGTTGGCATGCCCTCTTATCGATGGAAATCGTTTCGGTTTTCAAAGGTTGGACGACAAGGTTAAGGACGGTTAGTTCCGATTGTCGATGGTGTTGAGAGACATCGGATTAGTCATTAGGACTTTGTTTTCTCCTTTGGCCGTACTATTAAGGGGAGTGCAAATGGGTAGCTTGACCTAGTTGAGTCTCGGGTTTAGGTGTGGTGCACACTGGTGAAATCTTAGCTCTAGGAAGTTACGTATAAGCCCTGAGAGTTGTTGAAGTCGTCGCCGTTTTCAAAGGATCGCGTTTCAAGTGGAAACGGGAGCTTCAACAGGCGCCGGACGCGCCAGCCGTGGGCGACGGACGCGTCCGGCGCACGGTAAAGCCGTCCTTTGGTCTGCCCTGAGCGCCGGACGCGTGGCCCTGGCGTCCGGCGTGCGCCGGACGCGGACCAGAGAGTTTTTGGAATCGGGCTCAGCAGGTCAATCGCGCGCGGGACGCACGCGACGCAGCGCCGGACGCGTCCGGAGCCCGCACGCGTAGCCAAAACGGCTAGGTTGCCGTTTGAATTCCATAAAGCGCCGGACGCGTCCGCGGTGAGCGCCGGACGCGTCCGGCGCTCACGATCGAGCCGAAATTTTGGGTAACGGTTGGATTTTGGCCTTTGGCTATAAATACTACCTCACCCCCACCATTTCGAGTCTCTTGCTCATTTGATCAGCTGGTAGACACCTTGTGAGAGCAGGAGAGTTGCAAGAGCCTCATGACTTGAAGAGATTTGAGAATCCATGAGTTCATGAGCAAATCGAGAGTAGCTAGTGTGCATCCACTCTTCTCCCTAGGCTTTGCGAGGTCAAGTGAGAGTTTGAGCTTGTTACTCTTGGTGATCGCCATCACCTAGACGGCTTGGTGGTGATTGGAGCTTGGTGATCATCCGGCGGTGCTTGTGGATGACCCAACTCATCTTGTGAGCGGTTCTTGGCGATTCACCGCGTCGGAGCGACGAAGAATCAGCCCTAGAGAGCACTTGGTCCTTGCGAGGATCAAGGGGGAGCTACACCCTTGCGCGGGTGCTCCAACGAGGACTAGTGGAGAGTGGCGACTCTCCGATACCTCGGGAAAAAGATCGCCATGTTCCTTGTTCCCTTAATTTCCGCATTTATTTTCTAGCACTTACATTCTTGCAATTACTTTCATAGAATTGCCATGCTAGAATAGGATTGGAACTTAGGTTGCAAAACTCTAGTTGTTCGATTGTCTAGGAACACACATAGGCACAAAGGGGTGAATCATGGGCTAGTAGGTTTAATTCCGCAAGAATTTTTAGAATTAGCCCAATTCACCCCCTCTTGGGCATCTTGATCCTTTCAAGTGGTATCGGAGCCGGTTTGCTCTAAATTAGGCTTAACCGCCTAGAGTAAAGATGTCCCATAGGGATGGACCTCCTCCCATGTTCGAGGGAGATGATTTTCCTTATTGAAAAATTCGCATGGAAGCACATTTAGAAGCGATAGATGTTGGATGCTTCCGTGCCGCTTCTCAAGGACTCCCAAAACCCAAGGATTCAGCTAGCCTTGTCGGTGAAGAGGCTAACTATGAGAAGTGGAATGCAAAGGCAAGGAACGCTATATTCCGCGGTCTTTGCAAGGATGTGTTCAATCGCGTTAGGAACCACAAGGACGCCCATGCACTATGGTCCGACCTTTGTGCGCTCCATGAGGGAACTAAGAGTGAGCGTGAGGAACGCTATCATCTTGTTATGCGCAAGTTAAATTCTTTTGAGATGAAAGCTAATGAAAGTGCTAATGAGATGTATTCCCGTTTGAACACTATTGTAGAGGAACTCAATGGGCTTGGACTCAATCAAATGTCGCCATCCGATGTTGCAAGAAAGATCCTATGTGTCCTCCCCATTGAGAAATATGGGCACATTGTCACCGTGCTTCACCAAGGTGATCTTTCCAATGCTACACCGACTCAAATATTGGGAAAGATCAATGCTCATGAGATGTACATGCATCTCACCCCCGAGGATGGCTCATCATCCAAGAAGAAAGATTTGGCCCTCAATGCAAGTCACTCAAGAAAAGGCAAGGCCAAGGCAACTCATGATGATTCTAGTGATGCTGAAATTGATGATGTGAGTCTTGCTCTCATGGTGAAGAAGACCACCAAGATGCTGAAGAAGCTCAACAAAAATGGTGTCAAGTTTGATGGCAAGAAGAAGAAGTTCTTCACAAGTAGCAAAAGGAAGCCCATCTCCGAAATGGAGTGCTTCAATTGCCGCAAGACTCGGACATCTAGCTCATCAATGTCCTGGAGCCTCCAAGAGACAAGAAGTACAAGAAGAAGAAGGGCAAGGACAAGAAGGATGACTCAAGTGATGATGAAGAAAAAGAAAAGAAGAAGAAAGACAAGCATCACAAGAAGAAGGAAGAAAAGAAAGAGTATCACAAGAAGAAGGATGGCAAGGCATATATTGTTGGTGATTGGCTCACCGATATTGAATCCTCTTGTGGGTCATCCGATGAGGAAAGTGATGATGAAGGTGTTGCTGCTATTGGCATTGGATCTTCACCACCTCCACAAATCTTGCCATCATCATCTACTCCATCCCACTTTTGCCTTATGGCTAAAAGTGAAAAGAAGGTACATTCCAAACATGGTGATAGTGATGATAGTGGTAGTGAAAGTGATAGTGATGATGAGTATGAGTCACCTACCTATGATGAGCTTGTCAAATTGCTTAGAAAGTACTCAAAAACCATCATTAAGACTAGAGGAAGATGTGATGAGCTTGATAGTGAAAATACTTCTCTTCTAGAAAAGATGGAAGCTATGCAGAAAACTAATGATGAGCTTAGAGATCAAAATGAAATCATGTCTTCTAAACTCAAGGAACTCAAAGCTTCTTCAAAAGAGCTTAAAGTTGAAAATGAGAACCTTGAGAAGAAGCATGATGAGCTCAAATCTAGTTATAGCTCTCTAAAAGAGGAGTACACAACTATTAAAGTTGATCATGGGAATCTAGCGATGGCTTATGAGCTTCTTGCCGAAACACATGAGGCTACTAACAATGTTGCTAAGAATGATGTAGCTACATCATGTGATGAGATCATTGAGCAAGGTGCTAGCGGCAAAAGGCAAGTCGGTGGTGGTGACGAGAATTATGATGACTATGTCAAGATAAAGAATGAAAATGAAAAGCTCAAGAAGGATCTTGAACAAGCAAAAATCGATCACACCGTCACTATTGAAGATGAAGGACTAGCACTTGAGAATGAAAAGCTCAAAGAAGAGAACAAAAGACTCCACTTTGAGATGTCATGCTTGAAGCAATCAACAAATGAGTCACTTCTAGAAGAGAACAAGAAGCTCAAGCAAGAGAAGGAACACCTCAAGATTGGATTGAGCAAGTTTGCAAAAGGAAAGTCACTTCAAAGTGAGCTCTTGATGAACACCGTAATGAAGACCGATAGAAGTGGCATTGGTTTCAAGTCACATCAAGAGAAGCAACATCAAGCAAAGCAAGCAAGTCAACAAAAGCAAAAGCCAAAGCCAAAGCCAAAGAGATGTTTTGAGTGTGGACAAGAAGGTCACTTTGCTCATGAGTGTGAAACTCCACCACCACAACCCTTGCCCAAGTATGCTAGACCTTTTGCATACAATGCTCATTATGTGGTTAGAAAGGATTCAAAAGGACAAGTGAATGTCACCTTCTTAGGTCCCCCCAATAAGAATAGGCCTAAGCAAATTTGGGTTGCAAAGTCTCTAGTAGAGAAAGTCAAGGGCCCTCAACAAGTTTGGGTCCCTAAACCTCAAGCTTGATCTCTTGTGTGTAGGTGAACTACAGGACCGGTGGAAGTCATTGGGTTATTGATAGTGGCTGCACTCAACATATGACCGGTGAACCTCGTATGTTTGCCTCACTAGATGAAGGGGAGCAAAATCAAGATAGGATCACATTTGGTGATAATTCAAAGGGCAAAGTCAAGGATTTGGGAAAAGTTGCAATATCAAATGATCACTCTTTGTCAAATGTGCTTTATGTTAAACCATTGAGCTTCAACTTGCTGTCAGTGGGTCAATTGTGTGATCTTGGTTTCAAATGCTTGTTTGATGAGAAGGAAGTGATAGTGTCAAAGAAAGAAGACTCAACTGTGATATTCAAAGGCTTTAGATATAACAATATCTATCTAGTGGATTTCACCTCCGAAGATGCAAATCGAATGTTTGTTTGTCAGTCCTAGACTTCACTTGGGTGGTTGTGGCATAGGAGACTAGCACATGTTGGGATGAGTACACTCAAGAAGCTTTTGAAGAAAGAGTTAGTGAGGGGCTTGAAAGATGTCAAGTTTGAAAAGGACAAACCTTGTAGTGCATGTCAAGCCGGCAAGCAAGTTGCAAATACTCATCCAACCAAAGCTTTTCTCGTCAACTTCAAGAGTACTAGAGCTCAGCCGCACATGGACTTGTTTGGACCAACCACATACAAGAGCCTTGGTGGGAAACTCCATTGTCTAGTGATTGTTGATGACTTCTCAAGATATACATGGACCTTCTTTCTTCATGACAAATCCGAAGCTACCCCTTGCTTCAAGAAGTTTGCAAAGAGAGCTCAAAATGAATTTGATGTCAAGATCAAGAAAATTAGAAGTGACAACGGCAAAGAATTTGACAACACCAACATTGAAGCTTATTGTGATGAAGTTGGGATTAAACATGAAGTCTCATCCACCTACACACCTCAGCAAAATGGCATAGTTGAGAGGAAGAACCGGACCTTGATCACTCTAGCAAGAACAATGCTTGATGAGTACAACACTCCGAGAGAACTTGTGGGCTGAAGCTATCAACACAAGATGCTATGCATCAAATCGGTTATATCTCCATAAGTTTCATGGCAAGACCCCTATGAACTGCTCAATGGGAAGAAGCCGGACGTCTCCTACTTCCGGGTGTTTGGTTGCAAATGCTACATCTACAAGAAAAGGCAACACCTAGGGAAGTTTCAAAGACGTTGTGATATTGGTTTTCTTGTTGGTTACTCATCAAAATCCAAAGCATATCGAGTATTCAACCATGCCACTGGTTTGGTAGAAGAAACATATGATGTGGAGTTTGATGAATCTAACGGCTCCCAAGGAGCAATTGAGAATCTTGATGATGTAGGTGATGAACCATT
This sequence comes from Themeda triandra, assembly GCA_018135685.1. Classification (NCBI taxonomy): domain Eukaryota; kingdom Viridiplantae; phylum Streptophyta; class Magnoliopsida; order Poales; family Poaceae; genus Themeda; species Themeda triandra. The sequence goes on along the minus strand of JAENPR010001760.1, from coordinate 17,095 downwards.
GAGGGAAGCAATGAAGAACATGATGAAGTGCAAGTCATTGACAAGCCTTCCTCTTCTTCAAGTGTGCCTCAAGATGACAAGGAAAAAGATGGGATGACTGAAAATGAAGATACTCATGTTTCCCATGAACAAAGAAAGGCACAAGCTCAAGATGTTGATGCTCCTCAACCTACTCCTCAAGTGGTTGAAAAGAGAATTCCCAAACTCCACGATCATCCACAAGATCAAATCATAGGGAGTCCTTCAAGGGGTGTAATGACTCGATCTCAAAGACTTGCTGGTTTTGCTTGAACATCACTCGTTTGTTTCTTGTGTTGAGCCAAAGGATGTAGGTGAAGCTCTTCAAGATCCGGATTGGGTGAATTCCATGCATGAAGAATTGAACAACTTCACCCGCAACAAGGTTTGGACACTTGAAGAGCGTCCCAAAAATGCAAGAATCATAGGTACCAAGTGGGTGTTCCGCAACAAACAAGATGACCAAGGAAATGTTGTGAGAAACAAGGCAAGGCTCGTGGCAAAGGGGTTCTCTCAAGTTGAAGGTCTAGATTTTGGAGAGACCTTTGCACCGGTTGCAAGACTTGAAGCCATCCGTATCCTCCTTGCATACGCTTCACACCATGAAATGAAACTATTTCAAATGGATGTGAAGAGTGCATTTCTTAATGGTTTCATTAATGAGCTTGTTTATGTTGATCAACCTCCCGGGTTCGAAGACCCTAGCTTTCCTAATCATGTTTTCAGGTTGTCCAAGGCACTTTATGGGCTCAAGCAAGCCCCTAGAGCATGGTATGAGCGCCTTAGGGACTTCCTCATTGAGAAGGGGTTCACCATCGGGAAGGTTGACACCACACTCTTCACCAAGAAGCTTAATGGAGAGATCTTCATTTGTCAAGTATATGTTGATGATATCATCTTCGGCTCAACAAATGAAGAAGAATGCAAGAAGTTTGGTGACATGATGTCAAAAGAGTTCGAGATGTCTATGATTGGCGAGCTCACCTTCTTTCTTGGTTTTCAAATCAAGCAAATGAAGGAAGGGACCTTCATATCACAAGAGAAGTATACCAAGGACCTCCTCAAGAGGTTTGACATGAAGGACTCGCAAGCCAATCAACACACCTATGGCATCTAATGGGCATCTCGACCTTGATGTGGAAGGTAACTCGTGGATCAAACTCTTTACCGCTCTATGATCGGTAGCTTGTTGTACCTCACCGCATCTAGGCCCGACATTATGTTTAGTGTGTGTATGTGTGCTCGCTTTCAAGCCGATCCTAAGGAAGCTCACCTAAGTGCTGTCAAGAGGATCCTTAGGTACTTGCAGCTCACCCCAAGCATTGGCCTATGGTATCCCAAAGGAGCAAGATTCCAACTTGTTGGCTATTCCGATTCGGATTATGCCGGTTGCAAAATTGATAGAAAAAGCACATCCGGAGGGTGCCATTTGCTTGGGAGGTCACTTGTCTCTTGGTCATCAAAGAAGCAGAACGGTGTTGCTCTATCCACAGCCGGCGAGTATATAGCAGCGGGGCTTGTTGTGCACTGAGATCTTGTACATGAAGCAAACCCTCCTTGACTATGGTGTGAATCTTGGTCAAGTGACTCTCTTGTGCGACAATGAGAGTGCAGTGAAGATTGCAAACAACCCGGTTCAACACTCTCGCACAAAGCATATAGATATCCGCCACCACTTTCTTAGGGATCATGTCTCTAAAAAGGATATATCTCTAGAAGGTGTGAGAAGTGAGGATCAATTAGCGGATATCTTCACAAAGCCATTGGATGAATCAACCTTTTGTAGGTTAAGGAATGAGCTTAATATCCTTGACCTAAGCAACTTCACAAGGAAGAGATGAAAGGTGTTGTCGGTTGCATTGCATTGTTTATAAAGCACGTCTAAATTTACGTAATGCATATAGGGCTTGTCTAACATGGTTAAGATAACACTCTTTGGAGGTGTGAAGAAGCTTACCCTTGGTTCAAACCCGACAAGCCGCCTAGATTCAAATTCCGGTAGTTTTATTGCTTGTGTGTTGCTCTTCGTTTCTTTTCGTTTATCTCTTGAGCAACCTCTCGTGTTTGTCCATGAATTGAGAAAGCTTTTAATGCTTCTATCGGTTTAGAAACTCAAGCTCATGGCCATACGTTGTTCCTCGCTCGTGTTATTGCTTATTTTCGAAAATTATTATAAGCCTATGGCAAACTATTTGAAAAACGAGTGTTTGAGAGTGAGGATCTCATATTGACTCCACACTGTGCTTAGTTGATTCTTCAAAAGTGTGGAAATCAATTAGGAGCTGGTGCCATGGCAACAAAGTTCAATTTCAGCTCTTTGAAGAGCGCCGGACGCGCCTTTGTGAACCCGGCGGACGCGTCCGGCGCGTTGTGAAGAAGACCCAGGATGGACCATCATCGTTCTACTGGCCGGACGCATAACAGTGTTCCGCGCGAGTCCGACGGCTGAGTCTGCAGCGCGTCCGGCGGTGTCTGCGTAATCAACAAGTTTTTTCCAAAACTTTCTGTTCGGCGTCCGATGACCCGCCAGACGCAGCCCAGACGCGTCCGGCGCGATGAGGAAATGCGCGAGTCTCTTAATCCGACATGTGGGGCCCCTCATTTCCTCTTTCCATTCTGTTTCAGCCCGAGGCTTTCTTCTTCCTTTCGCCACCCGAGCACCGCGCCGCCGCCTAACCCTAACCACCGCACCGCTCCAACCGTATAGCGCCGCCCTGCTCCGCCGTGCCCTCGCCTCGTTTCCTCGCCGCCGGAGTGCACCCGCAAGCAACTCAGGCCGCCACGCGTCTATCCAGCCGCCGCGCCCATCTCGCCACCCAGGCCGAGCACGCCGCTTTTCTCGCCGCCGCCGCCGAGCTCGGTCATCTACTCCGGCGATTCTTTATCGTGTTTCGTCCGTGGCGTCTCCCCGGTGATTCTTTGTCTTGTGATCGCCATCAGGCGTCATAAAGATCCAGAGGGAGCCGATCCATGGTGAGCCACCACCCTGCCCTCAACTTGCTCGATGAAATGCCCAAACCAGCTTTTCATTCACCGTTTTGATCGATTCTTGATCAAATCTTTTGTGCAAATGATTCCCCGTCCTTGCAAGGTGCCCTACATTGTCATCTTACCTTTTCACGGGAGATTGTCTTGGCCTAGGTATTAACCACAATCTGCCTTATTCTTACCTGGTGCTTTGCTTTCCGAATAGGCTTTCGCATCTTTAGTCATGCTTATGGTTATATATTCCCTATCTACTCCATTCTTGCAGCGAGCTGTGTCATTTGGTTACTGGCAGTGGCAGTTGAACCCTAAGCCAAGCTTGCGGGTATGGTTTGAGGCCAAGCCTCTTAAGACATCAGTTCATCCTCTCTCAGTGTTCAGATTGCCTGATCAGTAGCAGTGTCAGCCATGCCCAGGTGCAAAAATTCAGGCAGGGGTTCAGGGGGAGATGATGATCCGCACGTAAGGCCAAATCTTCCCGAGATGATCGAGAAAGCTAAGGGCAAGAAAAAAACGGTGACTATGAGGAAAAGAAAAAGGTTGCCGGCTGATTCTCGAGGCAGCCACAGCGTAAAAGAGACGGTAACGAGCAGCGTGCCGAGAGGAGAGCTCGTAGGGGTGCGGGCATTGTGATACAAGAGCCCGATCGCGGTAGCACGGGAGGCGAGGCGAGGGCTCCCGAGGCGAGGAGACCACTCTTGAGCAGCAGGATCTTTCTCCATTACGACGGTCCTCCCGTGTCGGGACTCTCCACGGAGACGGCTCGCGGTCCACGGGAGTCGGGTCCCTCTTCTACTCCACAGAGGCAACCCAGCAGGGGCTCTACAGGACCTAGATTGAGTACAGAGGAGCTGTTGAAGGCCAGTGCAAAGAAGATACAGGCTATCAGACAGATGGACATCAACACCTGGTTTCCTGCCTCCAGAGAGAGAGCTGGTGCACCTTATTACACAGCTCTGCACAAGTCCTTGGTAGAGGCTTACGAGCGAAAGTCAAAGATTACCAAGCGAGAGGACAGTGATAGCCGACACTTTCTCACATGTGTTGGGCCAAGCCTTGAGAGTATTTGGGTGCACGGCCCGGGCATGATTGATCTAATTGGAAGATCTCGGATATATTCCAGAATGGGTGTTAGAGTTCTATGCTACACTATGGATTGCTCCAAATCACTCACTCATTTCATACACCATTCGCGGTCAGAGACAGAACTTGTCCAGTGAGGAAGCCAGGAACTTCTTGGGGATTTCAGAGCAGCCCATCAAGCTGCATCAGCTGTGCTTTCCAGGAATTGAGCCACCCCGCCGTGCACAGGGAGGAGTAGTGCCACCTCCTGAGATCATGAGAGAGGTCTTTGGACCTAACTTTGGTGCAGGGTCGAGCAGGACACCACAGATGAGCTTCGCCTTGCTCGAGTCCTTGATCGAGATTCGAGAGATACACCATTCTTGCTAGGCCCGGTTTCGGAACGGGTTCACTAGGCTCCAAAGCGGTGGGTAGTGTCACATCTTGTGAGGAAGATTCCTTTTGATATCCGGGATTTGATACTGTGATATGGAAGATGTCATCTATGGGAGTTTCAAGAACTACCGCCGATGCACTATGCTCATTGGATCACTGGCTCATCTATAGAAATGGTGATCTTCCGGACTCTATCGAAAGGAATATGAAGATCCGCTGAATTATGAGGTGTTTGGCTCCTATGATGCTTCCCAGTTGTCGAATCACACATGAGATGCTCCTCCAGATCATTCCTCGCCATGGAGATCCATTCACGAGAGACAGAGCCGAGCGGGATGCTAGAGTTGAGCGCTAACGCGAGATGAAGAAGCGAGATTGCGTGCCGAGGCGCGGATATGAGATCACTACCTCGGACTCGAGGATGATGAGGAGTACTACATTCCGGTTCGTCCTCCCCTCGTCGCATGATGCGAGGCGGCGGTTCAGGAGCGGCCATTGAGCGCCCGACTCGGTACTTGACGGGTTGGTTGCCAACCGGAGCGTGCGAGGAGCGGCATGAGATTGCTCTAGCCGAGATACGAGCTCGCCGGGATGCACGGCATCGGCTACGACGACGCGGCACTGCGACTATGACTTTGATTGCTTCACTATTTCAGCGAGACGGGTGCCCACAGTACCTCGGGAATTCTTCCCTCGGCTCCGAGTCGGCCCGCGGGACAGACTTTGGGAGTAGGACCTTCTCGATGCCGATCCACGAGTGCGGGCTTACCGGCTCCGAGCATAGCACCTTCTTCTCCAGCGGTTCGGTGTGTCCCCTGGTTTTCCACGGATCTCCACTGGTTTCTCACCTGTTGGCTCTCATCTGTTATTCACTCCAGACTCAGGTGCAGCCCATCATCAGGCTTCTTACAGTGCTCTCACAGGAGAGGCGACACCCGAGTACATGAGACAGCCTATTCAGCATGACTCGCAACCTCAGCAGCAGCAGATTCCTCCAGTGACAGGCACCGGCACATCAGGCACTATACCTTCCTCAGTGGCTTCTACAGATCCTCTTCCTACTACTGAGGCAGTACCACAGGTGGCTCCTACTCTTCCACTTGCTGCACCATCCGAGCCACAGGGTCAGCCAGAGATAGCTCCAGTTATAGTGCCGACCACGGAGACAGCGACTGTCACAGTGTCAGTTGAGCAGACCCAGACCGCTTCGCCGCCAGCGTCACGGCCCGGAGGGTCGCGAGCTCCTGTCACTCGGTCCCCAGCGAGAGCTCAGACGACAGCCCAGATGACACTTCAGCGTTCGTCATTGCTCCACATGCTCGTGAGACCGGCTCGTCTGCTCCTTCCACCCCTCGGCCTTTAGGTTTTGGTCCTTGATGCCAAAGGGGAGAGTTGGGAGTATGTAGACTTAGGGGAGCTCTTAGCTTGGGATTTGGTTCTTTTGATTGATACATTTGCATGCATCATGTTTACTTTATGCATTGTATGATATGTGTGAGGTACTTTCATTCGCGAGTGACATATGCTCTTCGGTTTGGTATCACCTTCTATGTCACCTAGCTCTTTGCTCATATGTGCTTGGCTTCCGCGTTTTACTCTGATTCCATATGAGCTATGCTTTTGTCTTGTGCTAACTCGTTTTTGCAGATTATATGAGCACATTTCCTTTGGCTTGGTGTCACATGAGTCATTCTAACCTTTGCTTTCATTGTCAAAGGCTCATGTGAACCAAGCATGCTTGAAAACCTCAACTAAACTCTTCATACTCCGAGGTTGTCATCAATCACCAAAAAGGGGAGATTGAAAGCATCTAGGCCCCTTGATGTGGGTTTTGATGATTGATGACAATATAGATTACTATGACTAACGTGTGTTTTGCGAAACAATGGGAGTTAGGTCATGGTAATGGAATCTCAGGCATTTGGTTGGCATGCCCTCTTATCGATGGAAATCGTTTCGGTTTTCAAAGGTTGGACGACAAGGTTAAGGACGGTTAGTTCCGATTGTCGATGGTGTTGAGAGACATCGGATTAGTCATTAGGACTTTGTTTTCTCCTTTGGCCGTACTATTAAGGGGAGTGCAAATGGGTAGCTTGACCTAGTTGAGTCTCGGGTTTAGGTGTGGTGCACACTGGTGAAATCTTAGGTCTAGGAAGTTATGTATAAGCCCTGAGAGTTGTTGAAGTCGTCGCCGTTTTCAAAGGATCGCGTTTCAAGTGGAAACGGGAGCTTCAACAGGCGCCGGACGCGCGAGCCGTGGGCGCCGGACGCGTCCGACGCACGGTAAAGCCGTCCTTTGGTCTGCCTTCGAAGCGCGGACGCGTGGCCTGCGTCCGGCGTGCGCCGGACGCGGACGAGTTTTTGGAATCGGGCTCGCGAGTCAATCGCGCGGACGCACGCCGACGCGAGCGCGACGCGTCCGGAGCCCGCATCAGTAGCCAAACGGCTAGATTGCCGTTTGAATTCCATAAAGCGCCGGACGCGTCCGGCGGTGAGCGCCGGACGCGTCCGGCGCTCACGACCGAGCAAAATTTTGGGTAACGGTTGGATTTTGGCCTTTGGCTATAAATACTACCTCACCCCCACCATTTCGAGTCTCTTGCTCATTTGATCAGCTGGTAGACACCTTGTGAGAGCAGGAGAGTTGCAAGAGCCTCATGACTTGAAGAGATTTGAGAATCCATGAGTTCATGAGCAAATCGAGAGTAGCTAGTGTGCATCCACTCTTCTCCCTAGGCTTTGCGAGGTCAAGTGAGAGTTTGAGCTTGTTACTCTTGGTGATCGCCATCACCTAGACGGCTTGGTGGTGATTGGAGCTTGGTGATCATCCGGCGGTGCTTGTGGATGACCCAACTCATCTTGTGAGCGGTTCTTGGCGATTCACCGCGTCGGAGCGACGAAGAATCAGCCCTAGAGAGCACTTGGTCCTTGCGAGGATCAAGGGGGAGCTACACCCTTGCGCGGTGCTCCAACGAGGACTAGTGGAGAGTGGCGACTCTCCGATACCTCGGGAAAAATATCGCCGTGTTCCTTGTTCCCTTAATTTCCGCATTTATTTTCTAGCACTTACATTCTTGCAATTACTTTCATAGAATTGCCATGCTAGAATAGGATTGGAACTTAGGTTGCAAAACTCTAGTTGTTCGATTGTCTAGGAACACACATAGGCACAAAGGGGTGAATCATGGGCTAGTAGGTTTAATTCCGCAAGAATTTTTAGAATTAGCCCAATTCACCCCCCTCTTGGGCATCTTGATCCTTTCACCAAGGACTAAATCCTTGAGAGTGGGCTGATTCGAATTGTAATTTGCGGAGTAGTTCGAATTACCCCGATACGTCGTGGACGGGACTGATTGTTCCATTCATTATTACCTCCTTGCTGTTGACGATACCCGTTATTAATGTAAGATGCTTCCTCACGGGTTTCAGGGCAATCATTCCCTGAATGTCCATCATTGCCGCAAACCTCGCATGTCACGCAAGATTCTACGGCTTTGACAGTACCGGATGTATCTCCAGCGGCTCTTTCGTCAAACTTTTGTAGGAGCAGGTCTATTTTTGCGGCTAGCGCCTCCGTCTCCTTCACGGGGTGCGAGCCTTTTTGTTGCTTAGGTGGGGCTCTTTCTTCCCCCAAGCTTGATTTTCTACCATTTTGTTGATTAACGCCGTAGCGTTATCAACATGAGTGATAGAAATGCGCCTCCCATGCTGCAGCCGACGAGGTGCCCTTTTGACATGGGCGTAAGCCCATTGTAAAAGTTTTGGAGCACCAGCCATTCCTCCATCCCATGATGAGGACAGTCAAGAATGAAGCTCTGGAGCCTTTCCCAAGCTTCAGGAATGGGTTCCATCTGCGTTTGCTGGAAATTGGCAATTCTCCCCCTCAGAGCATTTGTTTTGCCCATGGGGAAGAATTTTGCGAGGAATGCCGTGGAGCATTTGCCCCATGTGCTCACAACTTCTTTGTCCTTGTAAAACCACCGCCGCCTTCCCCACAAGAGAGAAGGGAAACAATGGGAGCTCGATGACGTCGGCTTCGATGTCCTTGATGACGACAAGAGTGTTACGAGCTCCAAGAAATGCTGCAAGTGAGCGTTGGCATCCTCATTGGGGAGTCCGCAAAACGGAATCCGCTGCACCATGGTGATCAGGCCAGTCCTTAGCTCAAAGTTCTTGTCCGCCACATTGACGATGGGCCCAGTGGGCACGTTGGCAACAGCGGGGACAGAGAATTCACGAAGGGTCTTCTTAGCCATTTGGATGGTTGCTGAAGGTGCGGAAATGACCGGTTCAGCTGCCAATGGAGTAGCAGAAGAAGGAGTAGCTCTAGGCTTCTTCTTCCTTAGGAGTGCCTCCGGATTTGGATGAAAATTGTCTGGCAGGGAGAAACCGGACATACACTATCCTGTTTTCACCCACAACAGGAGAAAACATAAAAGCTAGCCTGCATAGACCTCGGACTATTTCTAATGAAGTTATATCCATGCCATTGCTAGATTATTTTAACCAATGCCTTCCCCGGCAACGGCGCCAGAAATGCTTGTTGGCATTTCCTAACGCAATCACTAGAATTGTGACATCCTAGTGGTCACGCCAAGAAACGCTAGGGTTGATAGTCGCGTTCTAAAGATATTATCCGCAAGCGCACGGATCTATCATTGTAGCATTTCACCCGGAAGTATTTCAGGGTATCGTGATTTATATTTTCCCAAAGGAAGGCATGGTGTAAAATAGCTCTAGCACATGGATATGATACTTCACATCATCGAAATAAGCCTTAATGCTATGCAGGGGTGAGATGAATGGTAATTTGAGGATAGTGGACACACACTTGGTCTTCACTCAAGGATAAAGAGGAATAAGGAATAAAAGAAACAGAAAGAATAAAGAATAAATCTACTGGAGCTGGTTGGTCGTATGCTGCTAAGCGTAGGTTAGCTAACTCACATGTTATACAGGGTTAGAGACAAGTCAGAGCCTAAGGTAACAGGGAGACCCCTGCAGCTGGTAGGCCAGCCGATAGAGGCATTTACGAACTCCTACATGACATACGGACGTGGGGGATTACAAGGGACGGACAGGGCTGTCACCACCTGCCGCCTACCCCTCAACCGTGGCATGCCGTCATATTCGAAGGCCCCCTCGCATCCGGACACCACGCCCGCATACTAAGGAACTACCTATGCTGCCCCTGGACTCCCACCCTGCGGATGGACGAGCTAGAACACAGGCAAACCCGAAAGAACATCGAACCGTTACCCCACTCTCCTTCGAGACTCTAATCCTATAGAACATATGAACGATGAAGAACAGGAATGAACAAGCTATGAACTGATCATATGAACTAGGCTCTAGTTCATATGCATCATCATGAACATGATCATAACTAAGCTCTAGTTCATACACTAAGCAACATATAAAGAATAAGAGCTTGGACAAGGAAGAACACTCCATAGAGATTTACCAAGATGTATCTCTTTTTCCTAGGAGACAAGCTCTCCTTGGTAGCTTTCCTAGCTCCAACTACTACTAGCTCTAGGCTAAAGAACAAGTGGAGGTGAGGGAGAGAGAGACCAAATGAAATGTGTGTCTTGGAAAAGCTTGAATCTCCCCTTTTATATCTTGCTCAGGTCGGTTCAGGCGTCAAAATGGAAGGTACACCCCGCACCGACCTCCCTGAGCATTGATTGTACCGACCTCCACCGGCTAGCCCCACATGGCAGAGGGGGTGGCGCGAGCGCGCCCCTGGCGCCGCCGCGCCAGGGTGCCGCCTCCCCCTGACCGCCTTTGGTTGGTCGGTTGTGGAGTGGGCCTGGACCGTGCTGGTTTGGTGTTTCGGCTCGATTCTGGTCCCGAAGTGGCCCATCTCCCTTTGGGGTGGTTTGGCACTTTCCGAAAAGCGCCTTTTCTATGTTTAATCCCTGCACTTTTATATGATTCCTGCAATGACAGTATATTTCCTAGTGCACGTGGATTTGGGTTAGTAGCACATGTATATGCATATAGGAATATATAATTCACCCTTTTTCATGTCTAATTGGCGGTATAAAATCATCGATAAGGACCGCCAACACTCCATAAATCATGGATGCTTTTAGAAAGCACTAGAAAATCTAACTCGTAGATGAATTCCAATTCCTTTCGAAAAGTACCCCGAAATAGAGGGAATCATTCCATTTATCAACAAAACACCTTAACCCTATTAACTGATTTGGGCATCACCAATCACTCCAACACCCATATTGACGAAGCCTTTCAAAAGACATCAAACACACATATCATTCATGCGTCTATCGACTAATCGTAAAGCTACGACAAGTTGGAGAGGGATCTCTCCTACTCCACAACTAGTTGCCTTTCAACACTAAAAGATTTGAGGTTACCGCCTTCACGACAACCCGCAGCGATTACTGCCGATATAGGCAATATTGGTGAAGTATACGAAGGTATTAACTAGACACTAACGAAACAAAAACCTCACTTAAGTCTACGTTCATCCCAAAACACCCCTCAAACATGCATCAAAACACATCGTATTCTCTACACAAACTATAGAGGAGCACACATTCTACAAGAGATAAGGTGACTCCAGGGGAAACACTTGGTAGTCCATCGGCCTACCATCTCTCGTAGTCAAGACAAGGTTAATGTTAGTGACCTATCCTTCACAAACCATCTTATGTCACACTTCAGGGAAAGGCTTCATGGTCAGCATTATCACAAGATGACCAATGGATATCGACGATAATCAAGGTAGGGTCATGCAGAATTACATCGAGATAATCCATGTAATAGATCAAGGTTAACAACCATGATGTTCGCGAGTACCAAATAGCTCAACCATGTGTCTACAGTCACTGGGAGCTCTCGGTTGCATCGCGACACTGTTGGTTATTCCTCAAGACACCATCACAGATAATACGCATCGAGATGCAACTTTGCACGACAGAGAGGTTCCTGCACGAATAGGTCACCTGCAAGACAAGAAGTGAATGACCGACAAGGATGGTCGCAAGGTTAGAGGATAACAAGGAAAAACAAGGAATTGATATTTGGCACACCGTCTTCATGGCATAATTCTACTCGTTGAAACGGTTTCCCAATACTAGGTTTATTGAGAAAGCTAGCTTAGTTAGACAATCATCACTAAACCGAGGTTAGTCAATCAATCCAAGGATTAGCAAACCAATAGGTCTAATGCCCAAGGATCAAGTGAGAAAGCAACTAAACACTTTGGGCATGGAGTTAAGCTATCATTACAACTTTCTGTTTGCATGAGCCATATCGATAAGACTATTTTATCAACAATCTACTATTGCGATCTAAGCACGTGCACAAGCATCTAAACAATCATTCGAGGAAAACGCGAGGCCACATTCTAACTTTGGAGGAGATGGGGAAAAGGATCACCCCATTGATCAAAGCATTATCAGGCTTCTGATAACGCTACAATATGTATATGGATTCTTTCGAAAGATACGTCTTGCAACATTCAAGGGAGTTTGTAAGACAATAACATGGCAGAATATTACACTAGTGTAGTTAAGGTAATATACAACGATTGGTAATCACAATGCTGGCGCATCTCCTAGTATCCCAACCATGTGCTGATCAATTCACAGGGGTCCTAGGTTCCATCGCGGCACTGCAAACTTCAATCGAGACGACATTACCGAATCCACGACCAATGGTATGATTTGCCAGAGGATAAGATATACTGGAGGACATCTTGTACCAACGGCTTTGGGCACAAGGCAAGGTAAAAAGAATCATCATAGATTTAAAATTTGAGGATACCAAGGAGTATGTATGGAACAAACATGTTATAAACCACAAACTAAGGTCATGTTGTTCCCACAGGTATGATGGATAGCAAGATTCGCTTAAAACTGGTCTAGGTATGTGATGACAAGGAACCAATGTCAACATAACATCATGGACAGACAACAAGGGAAGTGAATTCACAAGGACAAGAGTTGAACATTTCTTAAACCACAACAACGTGCTAGACCAAACCTATAAGCTCCACATGATACTCGTTCGTAGTGGCTAGTCTAGAACAAATCCGTCAGCCAACACATCACATCATACAATTCTACTAACCAACATATCATGGCACCCACAACGCGTGGATACACACCATAACATAAAGGTTCACAAAAAGGAAGCAAGCAACTCTACTAGCAAGCATCACTCAGACTACTCCTCAGGTTGCTGGTCCATGTTCTCCACATAACATGTATCTTCAACTTCTTCACTATCCATGTCAGGCATTGCTGAGGTATTGCCACCAATTCCTCATTCGTTGTGGAGCCATCATCAGCGAAGATGACCCTAGGTACTCTCTTAGCCGTTCCGAGAGGAATGTGGTGAAGTTGACATAAACATGTTGAACTTCTTCGTGCAACCCCCAAATCTCTCAAGAATTACTCTCCTTTCAAGCTTCATTTTGCCATAGCACATCTTGTACCAAAGGCCTAATGCCATTGGCAAAGGGTACCAGACATCTCCAAAACTGTCTTTATGCCCAGACATCTCCAAAACTGTCTTTATGCACAACGGACCCGTGCATAGCCTTCTTTCTCGGATAGTCTTATCCTTAGCAATTGTTATTTGTGCAATCCATTTCATCAACATGCTCCTTTCTTATCATGGAGCGCTCCACCCCGCTCCCCTCCCACCCGCTCCCTCCCCGGCGACCATGAATCCTCCCGATCCGGCCGGCCACCATGGGAGGGCTCTCCGACCTCGACTTCTCCCCGGCCCTCGAGGTTCAACGTCTCCTCCTCGATCGCTTTGGCTCTCTGGTTAGTCCCGCCCCCTCCCAAGTTTTGACCTTTCTCTTGGTCGTGAGTTCTGGCCGTTCGGCCATCAAGCTGAATGAGGAATCAGTTGGTCTTCTCCTCCAATCTTGCCTTGGTGGCGCTGCTAAGGATTTCCAAGTTGCTTTCCTCTCTGGTTGGATGTTCCGTTTCTCGGTCTCTTGCAAAGAAGTTGGTTTCTTTATCTACAAACTCAAAAGCTTCATTTGCAAATCTTTCTCGGCCTTCTTCTTTCTCGGGGGCAACGGGGGACCCCATTGGCAAAAAGATCTTAATCTTTGGTTAGAGGAACAAGATCTTTGGGTGGCATTGTCACCCGAAAAATCCTATGCAAATGTCAAATCCCGGCTCCTTCTCCCCTTCCGGAAACAAGTCTTTGTCCGCTTGAACTATCCTACGAATTATCATCTCAACTATTTGGATTCTAGCCCAGATCCCAAATTTCTCAAAGCAACTCATCGCCCGATGTTGGACAAAGTTGATCGTGTTCCTCGCAAGCCCATTCATGGCAAGCGGTTTTACGGGGGCTTCAATTCTACCGTTTCCGGTTCTCCCGGTATTTCAAATTCAAAATCGCTTTGGCTCCACCATTGCACGGTGGCGGCCCACGGGCCTTCGAAGCCCATCCGAGTTCGGGCCCTCCCTTGGAACATAGCAAGCCACCTCCCACTTCGCACAAGCTGCTTTGGACACTCGGGCCGCAGGGTCTCTCTTCTTGCTCGGGCCCAAAGTGCTCCCGTTGCCCGAGCACGTGTCACTTTTGGCAACTATGCCCAAATCACGTCAAATGCACCGGTGCAGATTTTAGGGGCATAAATCTCTGGATTGCCGGCGTTCAAAATCCCAATCACGATTAATGCTGGCCGTCAAGAAGGGAAGTGAATGTGAAGGGGCACACTCGGCTAATATAAACCAGAAGGATCAAGATCCTGCGCCTTCGTTTACTCTTCCACCACCGCCCCACAGAGCTGCTACAGTGCAGCCTTCCACCTCGCCTCCGTCGCCCACCTCGCCGGCGCCCTCCCCGCCGGACCTGATGGCCAACTTCCCGGTGGACCCAAGGCCGTTCGTCCCCAAGGGCTATGTAACACCCCGGCCCAGAGCTTAACAGGATTAATAGGATACTCATATCAACAAGTTGCAACTCCTTTTTCGGGAGCCCATCTTCAAAAAACTCCAAAGTTAAGCGTGCTTGCCTTGGAGCGATGGGTGACCGACCGGGAAGTTCTTCCGGGTGTGCACGAGTGAGGACAAAGTGCGCGAGAAAAGGCTAGTGTTGGTCCGTGAGGGTAGTCTATGTCCTAGTTAGGCTATGGATGTAAGCGGGCCCGGCCTCGGAGGGGCGGGGCGTTACGAGATGGTATCGAGCCGACCCTTGCGGTTTCACGGGCGCGTGTGTCGATTGCGCGGGCATGGTGTGCATGGCTGGTGTGGATCCGGAGTGGTCACACGCATGGCACATGCGGCACCGGACACACGGACGTGGCCAATAGGGGACGTTCTCGGCACGGGTTGATCGACGAGGACGTCGATCTTCTAAGGGTGAGAATGTAACACCCCGCCCCGGAGCTTAACGGGATTAATAGGATACTCATATCAACAAGTTGCAATTCCTTTTCGGGAGCCCATCTTCTAAAAACTCCAAAGTTAAGCGTGCTTGCCCCGGAGCGATGGGTGACCGACCGGGAAGTTCTTCCCGGGTGTGCACGAGTGAGGACAAAGTACGCAGAAAAGGCTAGTGTTGGTCTGTGAGGGTAGTCTATGTCCTAGTTAAGCTGCCGGATGTATGCGGGCCCGGCCTCGGAGGGGCGGGACGTTACAGGCTACACCCTGGCACCGATGCCGCATCGCCCACCTCTTCGGCACGAGGTTTTCCTCACGGGTTGCTACAACAAGTGCAACGAGGATCCGCGATCATCAAGATGTCGCCACCGCCGCCAAGACGTGCGACTTTAGGAACCCGGAAGTGGTCTTCGTCATTTCTTTGGTGAGATCCATGGTGCCCAAGTCTTAGAAGTTCAGCCTTGTGCTTTAGGGGATGCTTTTGTGAGGTTTGGTAGTGCTTTGGAAAGAGATAGATTTCTGGGACCTGTTTTTCAACTTGATGACTATCAGCTTTCGTTACGAAACATGATGAAGCGGATAATGCTAGAGTGTTCGATCTTGATAGAGAAGCTTATGTCTGTTGATTGGTTTCAATGAAGATCTTAAAACTACGCACACATTACCAAGGCTGTTTCTGGGTTTGGGATTCTGATGGACTGGTTTGATGTTGAGAACCTGTTGATGTCTATTAAGTGCAACTGAAATAAAGAGGGTTCCGCAAGCGCACAGAATATATCATCGTAGCATTTTAACCGGGAGTAATCCAGGTATCGTTATTTATAATTTTACCACTGGGAAGGGAATGCACTGGATAATGAGTGATGAGCAATGCACATGCGATAATGGAGAGCTTAACCTTGTCTGTATCGATCATCTCATACAGGGTAAGTGTCACATAAAATATAGGAATGAATGATAAATGACATAAGATAAATGAGAGCATTTAGCCACATAAAATAATAGTAATCAGCCATCTCAACTTAGCACTCTAAGCTTATAACACTAGCATGGACTAGGACGATCTAGGGTATAATCCTATGTTATTCTAACTACAAAGTCAAAGCATACAATGATTAGTGCAAGAACATCTAGCAATCATGGCGGGAAAAGGTTACATCTATGCATAGTGATATTACCAGAGAAGACAAGAGACATAGCAATGACTTCAATGTAATAGGTTTCTTCTGCTAGACCTATACTCGGGAGAAGGGCTACAAAGGACTCAACAGGACTGTCACTCCCGCGATCTACCTCACGATCCGGAATATAGGGTGCAATCGCAGATAAATACGGTCTAGGCACCACGCCTACACAATATTTACCACTCACCCATCGATCTAATGAGCAAGCGCTATACGATCCTATGCATAAACATAATTCTAGTCCAACTATGCTAAACATATAATCAAAGTAAACTAAGAACAATATAATTGAGAACATAATCAAATAGAGCAAAGTCAAGTCGATATAATAGAATAGAATAAAGTACTACTCATAGTATCACAAACAATGATGAATATTACAAGAATGTAAAGGGAATTACCAAGAACTCCGACAGATCCGGACTCCAAGCTAGGCTTGATTCCCTCTAGATCTATTCCTATGTAGCTATGCTACTAAACTATGGAGCTCTAATTGAGATGGTGGCTCTGGCTTCTCGAATTCGATGAGAGAATGAACTCTTGAATGAATTAGGGTTTCACCCAGGGGGCCGGGGGCTCTGAATATATAGCCCCCAGGATGAACCACAGCCCTCGGATCAAACCGACCTAAATGGACGATAATTATTCATCCTCAAAGGCGGTGGAGGCGGGATCCACGAGACTCCTCCTGATTGGTGGAGATGGGGAGTCGGCCGACTCCCCCACTGGGTCGGCCGACTGGCCACCCGGCCAGGTGGGGCCCAGCCTTCAGGGGTCGCCTTCTGGAGTCTTCTAGATTATACAATTTTACCCGTTCGGTCTTTATCTCTATGTAATCATGACATGTGGGCCTCCTTTGGTTCTCTTTCTGATAACCCCCTGCAGAAATAGACAATCACCAAAACTCGTGGAATTCTGTCAGTGTAACCCCTATATCTAACAGGTGAACTCATATTAGTCCTTTCTCTTGCTGCGTTGACGGTATAAAAATGATACTTAACGACCGTCAACGGAACCTAGCTAGAGTGGTTGCCAAGGTGTATCGAACAATGAGGCAAACATCCC
>JAENPR010002589.1:30000-48897 GCA_018135685.1 Themeda triandra | reverse complement strand
GTATGGTCGATTCCGATGTTCCTTACGATTGCAAACGTCCATTAGGGCGACCAGCGCTAGCGCTAGGGCCAGAGCGGGCGAGCCGATCTATTCGTCGTGACCGAAGGAACGATGACAAAAAATCGAGGGCCCCACCACATAAAAATGTAAAAATGGTTCATACTCGCACTAGTAGGGAAACTCCATCCGTGGAAATTTACCATGGTTTGGCAAAAAAATTACTATGGCTTGGCTAACCAAAACTACCTGCAAGAATATGCGTTTTATGCTGTGTGGACACCGTATGTGGCAACGGGGCGCCGCTATGTTGGTCGCGTCCGATGTTCACTTACCAGAGTATTCCAGTATCGTATTTTCGACAGGAGCGAGGAAGTGACTCTCGGCCGAGGATATTCGTCGTGACCGAAGGTTCAAATGACAAAAGTAGGGCCCCACCACATAAAAATGTAAAAATGGTTCTACTCGCACTAGTAGGGCTCCATCCGTGGAAATTTACATGGTTTGGCACAAAAAATCTTGGCTTCTATGTGGTCTACAAGCCCAAAACGACGATGCTAAAATATGGCACGCACACCGAAGGGGCGCCGCTATGTATGGTCCGTCCGATGTTCACCTAACAAACGTCCATTGGTCACGGAACACCTATTAGCGACCGCTAACGGAAGGCTGCCGACACTAAAATTGAGGGCCCGTGACAAAAATCGTGACCACACCACATGTAGTCTAAACATGGGGCCTCCATATGGCAACGTACAAAAATTACTATGGCTTGGCTATGCAAAAGTACTACAAGCCCAAAACGACATATGCGGAAAATATGGCACGTGTGGACCACACGGGTAGGGTGTACACGCTATGTATGGTCGCGTCCGATGTTCACTTACCGCAAACGTCCATTGGTCACGGCCACACCTATTAGGTACACGCTACTAGAGTACGGCTCGGCCGAGCCGATATCTATTCGTCGTGGAAGGAAACTGATGAAATCGAGGGCCCCACCACATAAAAATGTAAAAATGGTTCACCACTAGTAAACTCCATGGAAATTTACCATGGTTTGGCAACGTACAAAAATTACTATGGCTTGGCTATGCAAAAGTACCTACAAGCCCAAAACGACGTTTTATGCGGAAAATATGGCATGTGTGGACCACACGTAGTGTAGGGCGCGCATGTGGTCGGTCCGATGTCACTTACGATTCACGTCCATTGGTCACGTCCTCACACCTATTAAGGCGACGAGCGCTAGTAGAGTACGGCTCGGCGAGCCGATATCTATTCGTCGTGACCGAAGGAACCATGACAAAAAATCGAGGGCCCCACCACATAAAAATGTAAAAATGGTTCATCGCACTAGTAGGGAAACTCCATCCGTGGAAATTTACCATTTTGGCAACGTACAAAAATTACTATGGCTTGCTATGCAAAAGTACCTACAAGCCCACGACGTTTTATGCGGAAAATATGGCATGTGTGGCACACGGGTAGGTGGCGCCCGCTATGTATGGTCCGATGTTCACTTACGATTGCAAACGTCCATTGGTCACGCCTACACCTATTTGGCGAGCGAGCGCTAGTTCGTGCTCGGCCGAGCCTATTTCGTATTCGAAGGAAACCGATGACAAAAAAATCGAGGGCCCCACCACATAAAAATGTAAAAATGGTTCATACCACTAGTAGGGAAACTCCATCCGTGGAAATTTACCATGGTTTGGCAACGTACAAATACTTGGCTATGCAAAAGTACCTACAAGCCCAAAACGACGTTTTATGCGGAAAATATGGCATGTGTGGACCACACGGGTAGGTGTAGGGGCGCCGCTATGTATGGTCGCGTCCGATGTTCACTTACGATTGCAAACGTCCATTGGTCACGGCCTACACCTATTAGGGCGACGAGCGCTAGGCCGTAGAGTACGGCTCGGCCGAGCCGATATCTATTCGTCGTGACCGAAGGAACCCGATGACAAAAATCGAGGGCCCCACCACATAAAAATGTAAAAATGGTTCATACTCGCACTAGTAGGGAAACTCCATCCGTGGAAATTTACCATGGTTTGGCAACGTACAAAAATTACTATGGCTTGGCTATGCAAAAGTACCTACAAGCCCAAAACGACGTTTTATGAAAATATGGCATGTGTGGACCACACGGGTAGGTGTAGGGGCGCCGCTATGTATGGTCGCGTCCGATGTTCACTTACGATTGCAAACGTCCATTGGTCACGGCCTACACCTATTAGGGCGACGAGCGCTAGGCCGTAGAGTACGGCTGGCCGAGCCGATATCTATTCGTCGTGACCGAAGGAACCGATGACAAAAAAATCGAGGGCCCCACCACATAAAAATGTAAAAATGGTTCATACTCGCACTAGTAGGGAAACTCCATCCGTGGAAATTTACCATGGTTTGGCAACGTGCAAAAATTACTATGGCTTGGCTATGCAAAAGTACCTACAAGCCCAAAACGACGTTTTATGCGGAAAATATGGCATGTGTGGACCACACGGGTAGGTGTAGGGGCCGCTATGTATGGTCGCGTCCGATGTTCACTTACGATTGCAAACGTCCATTGGTCACGGCCTACACCTATTAGGGCGACGAGCGCTAGGCCGTAGAGTACGGCTCGGCCGAGCCGATATCTATTCGTCGTGACCGAAGGAACCGATGACAAAAAATCGAGGGCCCCACCACATAAAAATGTAAAAATGGTTCATACTCGCACTAGTAGGGAAACTCCATCCGTGGAAATTTACCATGGTTTGGCAACGTACAAAAATTACTATGGCTTGGCTATGCAAAAGTACCTACAAGCCCAAAACGACGTTTTATGCGGAAAATATGGCATGTGTGGACCACACGGGTAGGTGTAGGGGCGCCGCTATGTATGGTCGCGTCCGATGTTCACTTACGATTGCAAACGTCCATTGGTCACGGCCTACACCTATTAGGCGACGAGCGCTAGGCCGTAGAGTACGGCTCGGCCGAGCCGATATCTATTCGTCGTGACCGAAGGAACCAGATGACAAAAAAATCGAGGGCCCCACCACATAAAAATGTAAAAATGGTTCATACTCGCACTAGTAGGGAAACTCCATCCATGGAAATTTACCATGGTTTGGCAACGTACAAAAATTACTATGGCTTGGCTATGCAAAAGTACCTACAAGCCCAAAACGACGTTTTATGCGGAAAATATGGCATGTGTGGACCACACGGGTAGGTGTAGGGCGCCGCTATGTATGGTCGCGTCCGATGTTCACTTACGATTGCAAACGTCCATTGGTCACGGCCTACACCTATTAGGGCGACGAGCGCTAGGCCAGAGTACGGCTCCGAGCCGATATCTATTCGTCGTGACCGAAGGAACCGATGACAAAAATCGAGGGCCCCACCACATAAAAATGTAAAAATGGTTCATACTCGCACTAGTAGGGAAACTCCATCCGTGGAAATTTACCATGGTTTGGCAACGTACAAAAATTACTATGGCTTGGCTATGCAAAAGTACCTACAAGCCCAAAACGACGTTTTATGCGGAAAATATGGCATGTGTGGACCACACGGTAGGTGTAGGGCGCCGCTATGTATGGTCGCGTCCGATGTTCACTTACGATTGCAAACGTCCATTGGTCACGGCCTACACCTATTAGGGCGACGAGCGCTAGGCCAGAGTACGGCTCGGCCGAGCCGATATCTATTCGTCGTGACCGAAGGAACCAGATGACAAAAATCGAGGGCCCCACCACATAAAAATGTAAAAATGGTTCATACTCGCACTAGTAGGGAAACTCCATCCGTGGAAATTTACCATGGTTTGGCAACGTACAAAAATTACTATGGCTTGGCTATGCAAAAGTACCTACAAGCCCAAAACGACGTTTTATGCGGAAAATATGGCATGTGTGGACCACACGGGTAGGTGTAGGGCGCCGCTATGTATGGTCGCGTCCGATGTTCACTTACGATTGCAAACGTCCATTGGTCACGGCCTACACCTATTAGGGCGACGAGCGCTAGGCCGTAGAGTACGGCTCTGGCCGAGCCGATATCTATTCGTCGTGACCGAAGGAACCGATGACAAAAATCGAGGGCCCCACCACATAAAAATGTAAAAATGGTTCATACTCGCACTAGTAGGGAAACTCCATCCGTGGAAATTTACCATGGTTTGGCAACGTACAAAAATTACTATGGCTTGGCTATGCAAAAGTACCTACAAGCCCAAAACGACGTTTTATGCGGAAAATATGGCATGTGTGGACCACACGGGTAGGTGTAGGGCGCCGCTATGTATGGTCGCGTCCGATGTTCACTTACGATTGCAAACGTCCATTGGTCACGGCCTACACCTATTAGGGCGACGAGCGCTAGGCCAGAGTACGGCTCGGCCGAGCCGATATCTATTCGTCGTGACCGAAGGAACCGATGACAAAAATCGAGGGCCCCACCACATAAAAATGTAAAAATGGTTCATACTCGCACTAGTAGGGAAACTCCATCCGTGGAAATTTACCATGGTTTGGCAACGTACAAAAATTACTATGGCTTGGCTATGCAAAAGTACCTACAAGCCCAAAACGACGTTTTATGCGGAAAATATGGCATGTGTGGACCACACGGGTAGGTGTAGGGCGCCGCTATGTATGGTCGCGTCCGATGTTCACTTACGATTGCAAACGTCCATTGGTCACGGCCTACACCTATTAGGCGACGAGCGCTAGGCCGTAGAGTACGGCTTGGCCGAGCCGATATCTATTCGTCGTGACCGAAGGAACCGATGACAAAAAAATCGAGGGCCCCACCACATAAAAATGTAAAAATGGTTCATACTCGCACTAGTAGGGAAACTCCATCCGTGGAAATTTACCATGGTTTGGCAACGTGCAAAAATTACTATGGCTTGGCTATGCAAAAGTACCTACAAGCCCAAAACGACGTTTTATGCGGAAAATATGGCATGTGTGGACCACACGGGTAGGTGTAGGGCGCCGCTATGTATGGTCGCGTCCGATGTTCACTTACGATTGCAAACGTCCATTGGTCACGGCCTACACCTATTAGGGCGACGAGCGCTAGGCCGTAGAGTACGGCTCGGCCGAGCTGATATCTATTCGTCGTGACCGAAGGAACCAGATGACAAAAAAATCGAGGGCCCCACCACATAAAAATGTAAAAATGGTTCATACTCGCACTAGTAGGGAAACTCCATCCGTGGAAATTTACCATGGTTTGGCAACGTACAAAAATTACTATGGCTTGGCTATGCAAAAGTACCTACAAGCCCAAAACGACGTTTTATGCGGAAAATATGGCATGTGTGGACCACACGGGTAGGTGTAGGGGCGCCGCTATGTATGGTCGCGTCCGATGTTCACTTACGATTGCAAACGTCCATTGGTCACGGCCTACACCTATTAGGGCGACGAGCGCTAGGCCGTAGAGTACGGCTCGGTCGAGCTGATATCTATTCGTCGTGACCGAAGGAACCGATGACAAAAAAATCGAGGGCCCCACCACATAAAAATGTAAAAATGGTTCATACTCGCACTAGTAGGGAAACTCCATCCGTGGAAATTTACCATGGTTTGGCAACGTACAAAAATTACTATGGCTTGGCTATGCAAAAGTACCTACAAGCCCAAAACGACGTTTTATGCGGAAAATATGGCATGTGTGGACCACACGGGTAGGTGTAGGGGCGCCGCTATGTATGGTCGCGTCCGATGTTCACTTACGATTGCAAACGTCCATTGGTCACGGCCTACACCTATTAGGGCGACGAGCGCTAGGCCGTAGAGTACGGCTCGGCCGAGCCGATATCTATTCGTCGTGACCGAAGGAACCGATGACAAAAAATCGAGGGCCCCACCACATAAAAATGTAAAAATGGTTCATACTCGCACTAGTAGGGAAACTCCATCCGTGGAAATTTACCATGGTTTGGCAACGTACAAAAATTACTATGGCTTGGCTATGCAAAAGTACCTACAAGCCCAAAACGACGTTTTATGCGGAAAATATGGCATGTGTGGACCACACGGTAGGTGTAGGGCGCCGCTATGTATGGTCGCGTCCGATGTTCACTTACGATTGCAAACGTCCATTGGTCACGGCCTACACCTATTAGGGCGACGAGCGCTAGGCCGTAGAGTACGGCTCGGCCGAGCCGATATCTATTCGTCGTGACCGAAGGAACCGATGACAAAAATCGAGGGCCCCACCACATAAAAATGTAAAAATGGTTCATACTCGCACTAGTAGGGAAACTCCATCCGTGGAAATTTACCATGGTTTGGCAACGTACAAAAATTACTATGGCTTGGCTATGCAAAAGTACCTACAAGCCCAAAACGACGTTTTATGCGGAAAATATGGCATGTGTGGACCACACGGGTAGGTGTAGGGCGCCGCTATGTATGGTCGCGTCCGATGTTCACTTACGATTGCAAACGTCCATTGGTCACGGCCTACACCTATTAGGGCGACGAGCGCTAGGCCAGAGTACGGCTCCGAGCCGATATCTATTCGTCGTGACCGAAGGAACCCGATGACAAAAAAATCGAGGGCCCCACCACATAAAAATGTAAAAATGGTTCATACTCGCACTAGTAGGGAAACTCCATCCGTGGAAATTTACCATGGTTTGGCAACGTACAAAAATTACTATGGCTTGGCTATGCAAAAGTACCTACAAGCCCAAAACGACGTTTTATGCGGAAAATATGGCATGTGTGGACCACACGGGTAGGTGTAGGGCGCCGCTATGTATGGTCGCGTCCGATGTTCACTTACGATTGCAAACGTCCATTGGTCACGGCCTACACCTATTAGGGCGACGAGCGCTAGGCCGTAGAGTACGGCTGGCCGAGCCGATATCTATTCGTCGTGACCGAAGGAACCGATGACAAAAAAATCGAGGGCCCCACCACATAAAAATGTAAAAATGGTTCATACTCGCACTAGTAGGGAAACTCCATCCGTGGAAATTTACCATGGTTTGGCAACGTACAAAAATTACTATGGCTTGGCTATGCAAAAGTACCTACAAGCCCAAAACGACGTTTTATGCGGAAAATATGGCATGTGTGGACCACACGGGTAGGTGTAGGGCGCCGCTATGTATGGTCGCGTCCGATGTTCACTTACGATTGCAAACGTCCATTGGTCACGGCCTACACCTATTAGGGCGACGAGCGCTAGGCCGTAGAGTACGGCTCGGCCGAGCCGATATCTATTCGTCGTGACCGAAGGAACCGATGACAAAAAAATCGAGGGCCCCACCACATAAAAATGTAAAAATGGTTCATACTCGCACTAGTAGGGAAACTCCATCCGTGGAAATTTACCATGGTTTGGCAACGTGCAAAAATTACTATGGCTTGGCTATGCAAAAGTACCTACAAGCCCAAAACGACGTTTTATGCGGAAAATATGGCATGTGTGGACCACACGGGTAGGTGTAGGGCGCCGCTATGTATGGTCGCGTCCGATGTTCACTTACGATTGCAAACGTCCATTGGTCACGGCCTACACCTATTAGGGCGACGAGCGCTAGGCCGTAGAGTACGGCTCGGCCGAGCCGATATCTATTCGTCGTGACCGAAGGAACCGATGACAAAAAATCGAGGGCCCCACCACATAAAAATGTAAAAATGGTTCATACTCGCACTAGTAGGGAAACTCCATCCGTGGAAATTTACCATGGTTTGGCAACGTACAAAAATTACTATGGCTTGGCTATGCAAAAGTACCTACAAGCCCAAAACGACGTTTTATGCGGAAAATATGGCATGTGTGGACCACACGGGTAGGTGTAGGGCGCCGCTATGTATGGTCGCGTCCGATGTTCACTTACGATTGCAAACGTCCATTGGTCACGGCCTACACCTATTAGGGCGACGAGCGCTAGGCCGTAGAGTACGGCTCGGCCGAGCCGATATCTATTCGTCGTGACCGAAGGAACCGATGACAAAAAAATCGAGGGCCCCACCACATAAAAATGTAAAAATGGTTCATACTCGCACTAGTAGGGAAACTCCATCCGTGGAAATTTACCATGGTTTGGCAACGTACAAAAATTACTATGGCTTGGCTATGCAAAAGTACCTACAAGCCCAAAACGACGTTTTATGCGGAAAATATGGCATGTGTGGACCACACGGGTAGGTGTAGGGCGCCGCTATGTATGGTCGCGTCCGATGTTCACTTACGATTGCAAACGTCCATTGGTCACGGCCTACACCTATTAGGGCGACGAGCGCTAGGCCGTAGAGTACGGCTCGGCCGAGCCGATATCTATTCGTCGTGACCGAAGGAACCGATGACAAAAAATCGAGGGCCCCACCACATAAAAATGTAAAAATGGTTCATACTCGCACTAGTAGGGAAACTCCATCCGTGGAAATTTACCATGGTTTGGCAACGTGCAAAAATTACTATGGCTTGGCTATGCAAAAGTACCTACAAGCCCAAAACGACGTTTTATGCGGAAAATATGGCATGTGTGGACCACACGGGTAGGTGTAGGGGCGCCGCTATGTATGGTCGCGTCCGATGTTCACTTACGATTGCAAACGTCCATTGGTCACGGCCTACACCTATTAGGGCGACGAGCGCTAGGCCGTAGAGTACGGCTCGGCCGAGCCGATATCTATTCGTCGTGACCGAAGGAACCGATGACAAAAAAATCGAGGGCCCCACCACATAAAAATGTAAAAATGGTTCATACTCGCACTAGTAGGGAAACTCCATCCGTGGAAATTTACCATGGTTTGGCAACGTGCAAAAATTACTATGGCTTGGCTATGCAAAAGTACCTACAAGCCCAAAACGACGTTTTATGCGGAAAATATGGCATGTGTGGACCACACGGGTAGGTGTAGGGCGCCGCTATGTATGGTCGCGTCCGATGTTCACTTACGATTGCAAACGTCCATTGGTCACGGCCTACACCTATTAGGGCGACGAGCGCTAGGCCGTAGAGTACGGCTCGGCCGAGCCGATATCTATTCGTCGTGACCGAAGGAACCGATGACAAAAAAATCGAGGGCCCCACCACATAAAAATGTAAAAATGGTTCATACTCGCACTAGTAGGGAAACTCCATCCGTGGAAATTTACCATGGTTTGGCAACGTACAAAAATTACTATGGCTTGGCTATGCAAAAGTACCTACAAGCCCAAAACGACGTTTTATGCGGAAAATATGGCATGTGTGGACCACACGGGTAGGTGTAGGGCGCCGCTATGTATGGTCGCGTCCGATGTTCACTTACGATTGCAAACGTCCATTGGTCACGGCCTACACCTATTAGGGCGACGAGCGCTAGGCCGTAGAGTACGGCTCGGTCGAGCTGATATCTATTCGTCGTGACCGAAGGAACCAGATGACAAAAAAATCGAGGGCCCCACCACATAAAAATGTAAAAATGGTTCGTACTCGCACTAGTAGGGAAACTCCATCCGTGGAAATTTACCATGGTTTGGCAACGTGCAAAAATTACTATGGCTTGGCTATGCAAAAGTACCTACAAGCCCAAAACGACGTTTTATGCGGAAAATATGGCATGTGTGGACCACACGGGTAGGTCCGCTATGTATGGTCGCGTCCGATGTTCACTTACGATTGCAAACGTCCATTAATCACGGCCTACACCTATTAGGGCGACGAGCGCTAGGCCGTAGAGTACGGCTCTCGAGCCGATATCTATTCGTCGTGACCGAAGGAACCGATGACAAAAAAATCGAGGGCCCCACCACATAAAAATGTAAAAATGGTTCATACTCGCACTAGTAGGGAAACTCCATCCGTGGAAATTTACCATGGTTTGGCAACGTGCAAAAATTACTATGGCTTGGCTATGCAAAAGTACCTACAAGCCCAAAACGACGTTTTATGCGGAAAATATGGCATGTGTGGACCACACGGTAGGTATGGTCGCGTCCGATGTTCACTTACGATTGCAAACGTCCATTGGTCACGGCCTACACCTATTAGGGCGACGAGCGCTAGGCCGTAGAGTACGGCTCGGTCGAGCTGATATCTATTCGTCGTGACCGAAGGAACCAGATGACAAAAAAATCGAGGGCCCCACCACATAAAAATGTAAAAATGGTTCATACTCGCACTAGTAGGGAAACTCCATCCGTGGAAATTTACCATGGTTTGGCAACGTGCAAAAATTACTATGGCTTGGCTATGCAAAAGTACCTACAAGCCCAAAACGACGTTTTATGCGGAAAATATGGCATGTGTGGACCACACGGGTAGGTGTAGGGCGCCGCTATGTATGGTCGCGTCCGATGTTCACTTACGATTGCAAACGTCCATTGGTCACGGCCTACACCTATTAGGGCGACGAGCGCTAGGCCGTAGAGTACGGCTCTCGAGCCGATATCTATTCGTCGTGACCGAAGGAACCGATGACAAAAAAATCGAGGGCCCCACCACATAAAAATGTAAAAATGGTTCATACTCGCACTAGTAGGGAAACTCCATCCGTGGAAATTTACCATGGTTTGGCAACGTACAAAAATTACTATGGCTTGGCTATGCAAAAGTACCTACAAGCCCAAAACGACGTTTTATGCGGAAAATATGGCATGTGTGGACCACACGGGTAGGTGTAGGGCGCCGCTATGTATGGTCGCGTCCGATGTTCACTTACGATTGCAAACGTCCATTGGTCACGGCCTACACCTATTAGGGCGACGAGCGCTAGGCCGTAGAGTACGGCTCGGCCGAGCCGATATCTATTCGTCGTGACCGAAGGAACCGATGACAAAAAAATCGAGGGCCCCACCACATAAAAATGTAAAAATGGTTCATACTCGCACTAGTAGGGAAACTCCATCCGTGGAAATTTACCATGGTTTGGCAACGTGCAAAAATTACTATGGCTTGGCTATGCAAAAGTACCTACAAGCCCAAAACGACGTTTTATGCGGAAAATATGGCATGTGTGGACCACACGGGTAGGTGTAGGGCGCCGCTATGTATGGTCGCGTCCGATGTTCACTTACGATTGCAAACGTCCATTGGTCACGGCCTACACCTATTAGGGCGACGAGCGCTAGGCCGTAGAGTACGGCTCGGTCGAGCTGATATCTATTCGTCGTGACCGAAGGAACCAGATGACAAAAAAATCGAGGGCCCCACCACATAAAAATGTAAAAATGGTTCATACTCGCACTAGTAGGGAAACTCCATCCGTGGAAATTTACCATGGTTTGGCAACGTGCAAAAATTACTATGGCTTGGCTATGCAAAAGTACCTACAAGCCCAAAACGACGTTTTATGCGGAAAATATGGCATGTGTGGACCACACGGGTAGGTGTAGGGCGCCGCTATGTATGGTCGCGTCCGATGTTCACTTACGATTGCAAACGTCCATTGGTCACGGCCTACACCTATTAGGGCGACGAGCGCTAGGTCAGAGTACGGCTCGGCCGATATCTATTCGTCGTGACCGAAGGAACCGATGACAAAAATCGAGGGCCCCACCACATAAAAATGTAAAAATGGTTCATACTCGCACTAGTAGGGAAACTCCATCCGTGGAAATTTACCATGGTTTGGCAACGTACAAAAATTACTATGGCTTGGCTATGCAAAAGTACCTACAAGCCCAAAACGACGTTTTATGCGGAAAATATGGCATGTGTGGACCACACGGGTAGGTGTAGGGCGCCGCTATGTATGGTCGCGTCCGATGTTCACTTACGATTGCAAACGTCCATTGGTCACGGCCTACACCTATTAGGGCGACGAGCGCTAGGCCGTAGAGTACGGCTCGGCCGAGCCGATATCTATTCGTCGTGACCGAAGGAACCGATGACAAAAAAATCGAGGGCCCCACCACA
Organism: Themeda triandra; assembly: GCA_018135685.1. Classification (NCBI taxonomy): domain Eukaryota; kingdom Viridiplantae; phylum Streptophyta; class Magnoliopsida; order Poales; family Poaceae; genus Themeda; species Themeda triandra. Next base: position 37,031 of record JAENPR010002589.1, on the reverse strand, counting down.
TAAAAATGTAAAAATGGTTCATACTCGCACTAGTAGGGAAACTCCATCCGTGGAAATTTACCATGGTTTGGCAACGTACAAAAATTACTATGGCTTGGCTATGCAAAAGTACCTACAAGCCCAAAACGACGTTTTATGCGGAAAATATGGCATGTGTGGACCACACGGGTAGGTGTAGGGGCGCCGCTATGTATGGTCGCGTCCGATGTTCACTTACGATTGCAAACGTCCATTGGTCACGGCCTACACCTATTAGGGCGACGAGCGCTAGGCCGTAGAGTACGGCTCGGCCGAGCCGATATCTATTCGTCGTGACCGAAGGAACCGATGACAAAAAAATCGAGGGCCCCACCACATAAAAATGTAAAAATGGTTCATACTCGCACTAGTAGGGAAACTCCATCCGTGGAAATTTACCATGGTTTGGCAACGTACAAAAATTACTATGGCTTGGCTATGCAAAAGTACCTACAAGCCCAAAACGACGTTTTATGCGGAAAATATGGCATGTGTGGACCACACGGGTAGGTGTAGGGCGCCGCTATGTATGGTCGCGTCCGATGTTCACTTACGATTGCAAACGTCCATTGGTCACGGCCTACACCTATTAGGGCGACGAGCGCTAGGCCGTAGAGTACGGCTCGGCCGAGCCGATATCTATTCGTCGTGACCGAAGGAACCGATGACAAAAAAATCGAGGGCCCCACCACATAAAAATGTAAAAATGGTTCATACTCGCACTAGTAGGGAAACTCCATCCGTGGAAATTTACCATGGTTTGGCAACGTACAAAAATTACTATGGCTTGGCTATGCAAAAGTACCTACAAGCCCAAAACGACGTTTTATGCGGAAAATATGGCATGTGTGGACCACACGGGTAGGTGTAGGGCGCCGCTATGTATGGTCGCGTCCGATGTTCACTTACGATTGCAAACGTCCATTGGTCACGGCCTACACCTATTAGGGCGACGAGCGCTAGGCCGTAGAGTACGGCTCGGCCGAGCCGATATCTATTCGTCGTGACCGAAGGAACCGATGACAAAAAAATCGAGGGCCCCACCACATAAAAATGTAAAAATGGTTCATACTCGCACTAGTAGGGAAACTCCATCCGTGGAAATTTACCATGGTTTGGCAACGTACAAAAATTACTATGGCTTGGCTATGCAAAAGTACCTACAAGCCCAAAACGACGTTTTATGCGGAAAATATGGCATGTGTGGACCACACGGGTAGGTGTAGGGGCGCCGCTATGTATGGTCGCGTCCGATGTTCACTTACGATTGCAAACGTCCATTGGTCACGGCCTACACCTATTAGGGCGACGAGCGCTAGGCCGTAGAGTACGGCTCGGCCGAGCCGATATCTATTCGTCGTGACCGAAGGAACCGATGACAAAAAAATCGAGGGCCCCACCACATAAAAATGTAAAAATGGTTCATACTCGCACTAGTAGGGAAACTCCATCCGTGGAAATTTACCATGGTTTGGCAACGTACAAAAATTACTATGGCTTGGCTATGCAAAAGTACCTACAAGCCCAAAACGACGTTTTATGCGGAAAATATGGCATGTGTGGACCACACGGGTAGGTGTAGGGCGCCGCTATGTATGGTCGCGTCCGATGTTCACTTACGATTGCAAACGTCCATTGGTCACGGCCTACACCTATTAGGCGACGAGCGCTAGGCCGTAGAGTACGGCTCGGCCGAGCCGATATCTATTCGTCGTGACCGAAGGAACCGATGACAAAAAAATCGAGGGCCCCACCACATAAAAATGTAAAAATGGTTCATACTCGCACTAGTAGGGAAACTCCATCCGTGGAAATTTACCATGGTTTGGCAACGTACAAAAATTACTATGGCTTGGCTATGCAAAAGTACCTACAAGCCCAAAACGACGTTTTATGCGGAAAATATGGCATGTGTGGACCACACGGGTAGGTGTAGGGCGCCGCTATGTATGGTCGCGTCCGATGTTCACTTACGATTGCAAACGTCCATTGGTCACGGCCTACACCTATTAGGGCGACGAGCGCTAGGCCGTAGAGTACGGCTCGGTCGAGCCGATATCTATTCGTCGTGACCGAAGGAACCGATGACAAAAAAATCGAGGGCCCCACCACATAAAAATGTAAAAATGGTTCATACTCGCACTAGTAGGGAAACTCCATCCGTGGAAATTTACCATGGTTTGGCAACGTACAAAAATTACTATGGCTTGGCTATGCAAAAGTACCTACAAGCCCAAAACGACGTTTTATGCGGAAAATATGGCATGTGTGGACCACACGGGTAGGTGTAGGGCGCCGCTATGTATGGTCGCGTCCGATGTTCACTTACGATTGCAAACGTCCATTGGTCACGGCCTACACCTATTAGGGCGACGAGCGCTAGGCCGTAGAGTACGGCTCTCGAGCCGATATCTATTCGTCGTGACCGAAGGAACCGATGACAAAAAAATCGAGGGCCCCACCACATAAAAATGTAAAAATGGTTCATACTCGCACTAGTAGGGAAACTCCATCCGTGGAAATTTACCATGGTTTGGCAACGTACAAAAATTACTATGGCTTGGCTATGCAAAAGTACCTACAAGCCCAAAACGACGTTTTATGCGGAAAATATGGCATGTGTGGACCACACGGGTAGGTGTAGGGGCGCCGCTATGTATGGTCGCGTCCGATGTTCACTTACGATTGCAAACGTCCATTGGTCACGGCCTACACCTATTAGGGCGACGAGCGCTAGGCCGTAGAGTACGGCTCGGCCGAGCCGATATCTATTCGTCGTGACCGAAGGAACCGATGACAAAAAAATCGAGGGCCCCACCACATAAAAATGTAAAAATGGTTCATACTCGCACTAGTAGGGAAACTCCATCCGTGGAAATTTACCATGGTTTGGCAACGTGCAAAAATTACTATGGCTTGGCTATGCAAAAGTACCTACAAGCCCAAAACGACGTTTTATGCGGAAAATATGGCATGTGTGGACCACACGGGTAGGTGTAGGGCGCCGCTATGTATGGTCGCGTCCGATGTTCACTTACGATTGCAAACGTCCATTGGTCACGGCCTACACCTATTAGGGCGACGAGCGCTAGGCCGTAGAGTACGGCTCTCGAGCCGATATCTATTCGTCGTGACCGAAGGAACCGATGACAAAAAAATCGAGGGCCCCACCACATAAAAATGTAAAAATGGTTCATACTCGCACTAGTAGGGAAACTCCATCCGTGGAAATTTACCATGGTTTGGCAACGTACAAAAATTACTATGGCTTGGCTATGCAAAAGTACCTACAAGCCCAAAACGACGTTTTATGCGGAAAATATGGCATGTGTGGACCACACGGGTAGGTGTAGGGCGCCGCTATGTATGGTCGCGTCCGATGTTCACTTACGATTGCAAACGTCCATTGGTCACGGCCTACACCTATTAGGGCGACGAGCGCTAGGCCGTAGAGTACGGCTCGGCCGAGCCGATATCTATTCGTCGTGACCGAAGGAACCGATGACAAAAAAATCGAGGGCCCCACCACATAAAAATGTAAAAATGGTTCATACTCGCACTAGTAGGGAAACTCCATCCGTGGAAATTTACCATGGTTTGGCAACGTACAAAAATTACTATGGCTTGGCTATGCAAAAGTACCTACAAGCCCAAAACGACGTTTTATGCGGAAAATATGGCATGTGTGGACCACACGGGTAGGTGTAGGGCGCCGCTATGTATGGTCGCGTCCGATGTTCACTTACGATTGCAAACGTCCATTGGTCACGGCCTACACCTATTAGGGCGACGAGCGCTAGGCCGTAGAGTACGGCTCGGCCGAGCCGATATCTATTCGTCGTGACCGAAGGAACCGATGACAAAAAAATCGAGGGCCCCACCACATAAAAATGTAAAAATGGTTCATACTCGCACTAGTAGGGAAACTCCATCCGTGGAAATTTACCATGGTTTGGCAACGTGCAAAAATTACTATGGCTTGGCTATGCAAAAGTACCTACAAGCCCAAAACGACGTTTTATGCGGAAAATATGGCATGTGTGGACCACACGGGTAGGTGTAGGGCGCCGCTATGTATGGTCGCGTCCGATGTTCACTTACGATTGCAAACGTCCATTGGTCACGGCCTACACCTATTAGGGCGACGAGCGCTAGGTAGAGTACGGCTCGGCCGAGCCGATATCTATTCGTCGTGACCGAAGGAACCGATGACAAAAAAATCGAGGGCCCCACCACATAAAAATGTAAAAATGGTTCATACTCGCACTAGTAGGGAAACTCCATCCGTGGAAATTTACCATGGTTTGGCAACGTGCAAAAATTACTATGGCTTGGCTATGCAAAAGTACCTACAAGCCCAAAACGACGTTTTATGCGGAAAATATGGCATGTGTGGACCACACGGGTAGGTGTAGGGCGCCGCTATGTATGGTCGCGTCCGATGTTCACTTACGATTGCAAACGTCCATTGGTCACGGCCTACACCTATTAGGGCGACGAGCGCTAGGCCGTAGAGTACGGCTCCGAGCCGATATCTATTCGTCGTGACCGAAGGAACCAGATGACAAAAAAATCGAGGGCCCCACCACATAAAAATGTAAAAATGGTTCATACTCGCACTAGTAGGGAAACTCCATCCGTGGAAATTTACCATGGTTTGGCAACGTGCAAAAATTACTATGGCTTGGCTATGCAAAAGTACCTACAAGCCCAAAACGACGTTTTATGCGGAAAATATGGCATGTGTGGACCACACGGGTAGGTGTAGGGATGCCGCTATGTATGGTCGCGTCCGATGTTCACTTACGATTGCAAACGTCCATTGGTCACGGCCTACACCTATTAGGGCGACGAGCGCTAGGCCGTAGAGTACGGCTCGGCCGAGCCGATATCTATTCGTCGTGACCGAAGGAACCGATGACAAAAAAATCGAGGGCCCCACCACATAAAAATGTAAAAATGGTTCATACTCGCACTAGTAGGGAAACTCCATCCGTGGAAATTTACCATGGTTTGGCAACGTGCAAAAATTACTATGGCTTGGCTATGCAAAAGTACCTACAAGCCCAAAACGACGTTTTATGCGGAAAATATGGCATGTGTGGACCACACGGGTAGGTGTAGGGCGCCGCTATGTATGGTCGCGTCCGATGTTCACTTACGATTGCAAACGTCCATTGGTCACGGCCTACACCTATTAGGGCGACGAGCGCTAGGTCAGAGTACGGCTCGGCCGAGCCGATATCTATTCGTCGTGACCGAAGGAACCGATGACAAAAAAATCGAGGGCCCCACCACATAAAAATGTAAAAATGGTTCATACTCGCACTAGTAGGGAAACTCCATCCGTGGAAATTTACCATGGTTTGGCAACGTGCAAAAATTACTATGGCTTGGCTATGCAAAAGTACCTACAAGCCCAAAACGACGTTTTATGCGGAAAATATGGCATGTGTGGACCACACGGGTAGGTGTAGGGGCGCCGCTATGTATGGTCGCGTCCGATGTTCACTTACGATTGCAAACGTCCATTGGTCACGGCCTACACCTATTAGGGCGACGAGCGCTAGGCCGTAGAGTACGGCTCGGCCGAGCCGATATCTATTCGTCGTGACCGAAGGAACCGATGAAAAAAATCGAGGGCCCCACCACATAAAAATGTAAAAATGGTTCATACTCGCACTAGTAGGGAAACTCCATCCGTGGAAATTTACCATGGTTTGGCAACGTGCAAAAATTACTATGGCTTGGCTATGCAAAAGTACCTACAAGCCCAAAACGACGTTTTATGCGGAAAATATGGCATGTGTGGACCACACGGGTAGGTGTAGGGGCGCCGCTATGTATGGTCGCGTCCGATGTTCACTTACGATTGCAAACGTCCATTGGTCACGGCCTACACCTATTAGGGCGACGAGCGCTAGGCCGTAGAGTACGGCTCGGCCGAGCCGATATCTATTCGTCGTGACCGAAGGAACCGATGACAAAAAAATCGAGGGCCCCACCACATAAAAATGTAAAAATGGTTCATACTCGCACTAGTAGGGAAACTCCATCCGTGGAAATTTACCATGGTTTGGCAACGTGCAAAAATTACTATGGCTTGGCTATGCAAAAGTACCTACAAGCCCAAAACGACGTTTTATGCGGAAAATATGGCATGTGTGGACCACACGGGTAGGTGTAGGGCGCCGCTATGTATGGTCGCGTCCGATGTTCACTTACGATTGCAAACGTCCATTGGTCACGGCCTACACCTATTAGGGCGACGAGCGCTAGGCCGTAGAGTACGGCTCGGCCGAGCCGATATCTATTCGTCGTGACCGAAGGAACCGATGACAAAAAAATCGAGGGCCCCACCACATAAAAATGTAAAAATGGTTCATACTCGCACTAGTAGGGAAACTCCATCCGTGGAAATTTACCATGGTTTGGCAACGTGCAAAAATTACTATGGCTTGGCTATGCAAAAGTACCTACAAGCCCAAAACGACGTTTTATGCGGAAAATATGGCATGTGTGGACCACACGGGTAGGTGTAGGGCGCCGCTATGTATGGTCGCGTCCGATGTTCACTTACGATTGCAAACGTCCATTGGTCACGGCCTACACCTATTAGGGCGACGAGCGCTAGGGTAGAGTACGGCTCGGTCGAGCCGATATCTATTCGTCGTGACCGAAGGAACCGATGACAAAAATCGAGGGCCCCACCACATAAAAATGTAAAAATGGTTCATACTCGCACTAGTAGGGAAACTCCATCCGTGGAAATTTACCATGGTTTGGCAACGTGCAAAAATTACTATGGCTTGGCTATGCAAAAGTACCTACAAGCCCAAAACGACGTTTTATGCGGAAAATATGGCATGTGTGGACCACACGGGTAGGTGGGGCGCCGCTATGTATGGTCGCGTCCGATGTTCACTTACGATTGCAAACGTCCATTGGTCACGGCCTACACCTATTAGGGCGACGAGCGCTAGGCCAGAGTACGGCTCGGCCGAGCCGATATC
>JAENPR010002589.1:5000-25000 GCA_018135685.1 Themeda triandra | reverse complement strand
TTTAGGGTTTAGGGTTTAGGGTTTAGGGTTTAGGGTTTAGGGTTTAGGGTTTAGGGTTTAGGGTTTAGGGTTTAGGGTTTAGGGTTTAGGGTTTAGGGTTTAGGGTTTAGGGTTTAGGGTTTAGGGTTTAGGGTTTAGGGTTTAGGGTTTAGGGTTTAGGGTTTAGGGTTTAGGGTTTAGGGTTTAGGGTTTAGGGTTTAGGGTTTAGGGTTTAGGGTTTAGGGTTTAGGGTTTAGGGTTTAGGGTTTAGGGTTTAGGGTTTAGGGTTTAGGGTTTAGGGTTTAGGGTTTAGGGTTTAGGGTTTAGGGTTTAGGGTTTAGGGTTTAGGGTTTAGGGTTTAGGGTTTAGGGTTTAGGGTTTAGGGTTTAGGGTTTAGGGTTTAGGGTTTAGGGTTTAGGGTTTAGGGTTTAGGGTTTAGGGTTTAGGGTTTAGGGTTTAGGGTTTAGGGTTTAGGGTTTAGGGTTTAGGGTTTAGGGTTTAGGGTTTAGGGTTTAGGGTTTAGGGTTTAGGGTTTAGGGTTTAGGGTTTAGGGTTTAGGGTTTAGGGTTTAGGGTTTAGGGTTTAGGGTTTAGGGTTTAGGGTTTAGGGTTTAGGGTTTAGGGTTTAGGGTTTAGGGTTTAGGGTTTAGGGTTTAGGGTTTAGGGTTTAGGGTTTAGGGTTTAGGGTTTAGGGTTTAGGGTTTAGGGTTTAGGGTTTAGGGTTTAGGGTTTAGGGTTTAGGGTTTAGGGTTTAGGGTTTAGGGTTTAGGGTTTAGGGTTTAGGGTTTAGGGTTTAGGGTTTAGGGTTTAGGGTTTAGGGTTTAGGGTTTAGGGTTTAGGGTTTAGGGTTTAGGGTTTAGGGTTTAGGGTTTAGGGTTTAGGGTTTAGGGTTTAGGGTTTAGGGTTTAGGGTTTAGGGTTTAGGGTTTAGGGTTTAGGGTTTAGGGTTTAGGGTTTAGGGTTTAGGGTTTAGGGTTTAGGGTTTAGGGTTTAGGGTTTAGGGTTTAGGGTTTAGGGTTTAGGGTTTAGGGTTTAGGGTTTAGGGTTTAGGGTTTAGGGTTTAGGGTTTAGGGTTTAGGGTTTAGGGTTTAGGGTTTAGGGTTTAGGGTTTAGGGTTTAGGGTTTAGGGTTTAGGGTTTAGGGTTTAGGGTTTAGGGTTTAGGGTTTAGGGTTTAGGGTTTAGGGTTTAGGGTTTAGGGTTTAGGGTTTAGGGTTTAGGGTTTAGGGTTTAGGGTTTAGGGTTTAGGGTTTAGGGTTTAGGGTTTAGGGTTTAGGGTTTAGGGTTTAGGGTTTAGGGTTTAGGGTTTAGGGTTTAGGGTTTAGGGTTTAGGGTTTAGGGTTTAGGGTTTAGGGTTTAGGGTTTAGGGTTTAGGGTTTAGGGTTTAGGGTTTAGGGTTTAGGGTTTAGGGTTTAGGGTTTAGGGTTTAGGGTTTAGGGTTTAGGGTTTAGGGTTTAGGGTTTAGGGTTTAGGGTTTAGGGTTTAGGGTTTAGGGTTTAGGGTTTAGGGTTTAGGGTTTAGGGTTTAGGGTTTAGGGTTTAGGGTTTAGGGTTTAGGGTTTAGGGTTTAGGGTTTAGGGTTTAGGGTTTAGGGTTTAGGGTTTAGGGTTTAGGGTTTAGGGTTTAGGGTTTAGGGTTTAGGGTTTAGGGTTTAGGGTTTAGGGTTTAGGGTTTAGGGTTTAGGGTTTAGGGTTTAGGGTTTAGGGTTTAGGGTTTAGGGTTTAGGGTTTAGGGTTTAGGGTTTAGGGTTTAGGGTTTAGGGTTTAGGGTTTAGGGTTTAGGGTTTAGGGTTTAGGGTTTAGGGTTTAGGGTTTAGGGTTTAGGGTTTAGGGTTTAGGGTTTAGGGTTTAGGGTTTAGGGTTTAGGGTTTAGGGTTTAGGGTTTAGGGTTTAGGGTTTAGGGTTTAGGGTTTAGGGTTTAGGGTTTAGGGTTTAGGGTTTAGGGTTTAGGGTTTAGGGTTTAGGGTTTAGGGTTTAGGGTTTAGGGTTTAGGGTTTAGGGTTTAGGGTTTAGGGTTTAGGGTTTAGGGTTTAGGGTTTAGGGTTTAGGGTTTAGGGTTTAGGGTTTAGGGTTTAGGGTTTAGGGTTTAGGGTTTAGGGTTTAGGGTTTAGGGTTTAGGGTTTAGGGTTTAGGGTTTAGGGTTTAGGGTTTAGGGTTTAGGGTTTAGGGTTTAGGGTTTAGGGTTTAGGGTTTAGGGTTTAGGGTTTAGGGTTTAGGGTTTAGGGTTTAGGGTTTAGGGTTTAGGGTTTAGGGTTTAGGGTTTAGGGTTTAGGGTTTAGGGTTTAGGGTTTAGGGTTTAGGGTTTAGGGTTTAGGGTTTAGGGTTTAGGGTTTAGGGTTTAGGGTTTAGGGTTTAGGGTTTAGGGTTTAGGGTTTAGGGTTTAGGGTTTAGGGTTTAGGGTTTAGGGTTTAGGGTTTAGGGTTTAGGGTTTAGGGTTTAGGGTTTAGGGTTTAGGGTTTAGGGTTTAGGGTTTAGGGTTTAGGGTTTAGGGTTTAGGGTTTAGGGTTTAGGGTTTAGGGTTTAGGGTTTAGGGTTTAGGGTTTAGGGTTTAGGGTTTAGGGTTTAGGGTTTAGGGTTTAGGGTTTAGGGTTTAGGGTTTAGGGTTTAGGGTTTAGGGTTTAGGGTTTAGGGTTTAGGGTTTAGGGTTTAGGGTTTAGGGTTTAGGGTTTAGGGTTTAGGGTTTAGGGTTTAGGGTTTAGGGTTTAGGGTTTAGGGTTTAGGGTTTAGGGTTTAGGGTTTAGGGTTTAGGGTTTAGGGTTTAGGGTTTAGGGTTTAGGGTTTAGGGTTTAGGGTTTAGGGTTTAGGGTTTAGGGTTTAGGGTTTAGGGTTTAGGGTTTAGGGTTTAGGGTTTAGGGTTTAGGGTTTAGGGTTTAGGGTTTAGGGTTTAGGGTTTAGGGTTTAGGGTTTAGGGTTTAGGGTTTAGGGTTTAGGGTTTAGGGTTTAGGGTTTAGGGTTTAGGGTTTAGGGTTTAGGGTTTAGGGTTTAGGGTTTAGGGTTTAGGGTTTAGGGTTTAGGGTTTAGGGTTTAGGGTTTAGGGTTTAGGGTTTAGGGTTTAGGGTTTAGGGTTTAGGGTTTAGGGTTTAGGGTTTAGGGTTTAGGGTTTAGGGTTTAGGGTTTAGGGTTTAGGGTTTAGGGTTTAGGGTTTAGGGTTTAGGGTTTAGGGTTTAGGGTTTAGGGTTTAGGGTTTAGGGTTTAGGGTTTAGGGTTTAGGGTTTAGGGTTTAGGGTTTAGGGTTTAGGGTTTAGGGTTTAGGGTTTAGGGTTTAGGGTTTAGGGTTTAGGGTTTAGGGTTTAGGGTTTAGGGTTTAGGGTTTAGGGTTTAGGGTTTAGGGTTTAGGGTTTAGGGTTTAGGGTTTAGGGTTTAGGGTTTAGGGTTTAGGGTTTAGGGTTTAGGGTTTAGGGTTTAGGGTTTAGGGTTTAGGGTTTAGGGTTTAGGGTTTAGGGTTTAGGGTTTAGGGTTTAGGGTTTAGGGTTTAGGGTTTAGGGTTTAGGGTTTAGGGTTTAGGGTTTAGGGTTTAGGGTTTAGGGTTTAGGGTTTAGGGTTTAGGGTTTAGGGTTTAGGGTTTAGGGTTTAGGGTTTAGGGTTTAGGGTTTAGGGTTTAGGGTTTAGGGTTTAGGGTTTAGGGTTTAGGGTTTAGGGTTTAGGGTTTAGGGTTTAGGGTTTAGGGTTTAGGGTTTAGGGTTTAGGGTTTAGGGTTTAGGGTTTAGGGTTTAGGGTTTAGGGTTTAGGGTTTAGGGTTTAGGGTTTAGGGTTTAGGGTTTAGGGTTTAGGGTTTAGGGTTTAGGGTTTAGGGTTTAGGGTTTAGGGTTTAGGGTTTAGGGTTTAGGGTTTAGGGTTTAGGGTTTAGGGTTTAGGGTTTAGGGTTTAGGGTTTAGGGTTTAGGGTTTAGGGTTTAGGGTTTAGGGTTTAGGGTTTAGGGTTTAGGGTTTAGGGTTTAGGGTTTAGGGTTTAGGGTTTAGGGTTTAGGGTTTAGGGTTTAGGGTTTAGGGTTTAGGGTTTAGGGTTTAGGGTTTAGGGTTTAGGGTTTAGGGTTTAGGGTTTAGGGTTTAGGGTTTAGGGTTTAGGGTTTAGGGTTTAGGGTTTAGGGTTTAGGGTTTAGGGTTTAGGGTTTAGGGTTTAGGGTTTAGGGTTTAGGGTTTAGGGTTTAGGGTTTAGGGTTTAGGGTTTAGGGTTTAGGGTTTAGGGTTTAGGGTTTAGGGTTTAGGGTTTAGGGTTTAGGGTTTAGGGTTTAGGGTTTAGGGTTTAGGGTTTAGGGTTTAGGGTTTAGGGTTTAGGGTTTAGGGTTTAGGGTTTAGGGTTTAGGGTTTAGGGTTTAGGGTTTAGGGTTTAGGGTTTAGGGTTTAGGGTTTAGGGTTTAGGGTTTAGGGTTTAGGGTTTAGGGTTTAGGGTTTAGGGTTTAGGGTTTAGGGTTTAGGGTTTAGGGTTTAGGGTTTAGGGTTTAGGGTTTAGGGTTTAGGGTTTAGGGTTTAGGGTTTAGGGTTTAGGGTTTAGGGTTTAGGGTTTAGGGTTTAGGGTTTAGGGTTTAGGGTTTAGGGTTTAGGGTTTAGGGTTTAGGGTTTAGGGTTTAGGGTTTAGGGTTTAGGGTTTAGGGTTTAGGGTTTAGGGTTTAGGGTTTAGGGTTTAGGGTTTAGGGTTTAGGGTTTAGGGTTTAGGGTTTAGGGTTTAGGGTTTAGGGTTTAGGGTTTAGGGTTTAGGGTTTAGGGTTTAGGGTTTAGGGTTTAGGGTTTAGGGTTTAGGGTTTAGGGTTTAGGGTTTAGGGTTTAGGGTTTAGGGTTTAGGGTTTAGGGTTTAGGGTTTAGGGTTTAGGGTTTAGGGTTTAGGGTTTAGGGTTTAGGGTTTAGGGTTTAGGGTTTAGGGTTTAGGGTTTAGGGTTTAGGGTTTAGGGTTTAGGGTTTAGGGTTTAGGGTTTAGGGTTTAGGGTTTAGGGTTTAGGGTTTAGGGTTTAGGGTTTAGGGTTTAGGGTTTAGGGTTTAGGGTTTAGGGTTTAGGGTTTAGGGTTTAGGGTTTAGGGTTTAGGGTTTAGGGTTTAGGGTTTAGGGTTTAGGGTTTAGGGTTTAGGGTTTAGGGTTTAGGGTTTAGGGTTTAGGGTTTAGGGTTTAGGGTTTAGGGTTTAGGGTTTAGGGTTTAGGGTTTAGGGTTTAGGGTTTAGGGTTTAGGGTTTAGGGTTTAGGGTTTAGGGTTTAGGGTTTAGGGTTTAGGGTTTAGGGTTTAGGGTTTAGGGTTTAGGGTTTAGGGTTTAGGGTTTAGGGTTTAGGGTTTAGGGTTTAGGGTTTAGGGTTTAGGGTTTAGGGTTTAGGGTTTAGGGTTTAGGGTTTAGGGTTTAGGGTTTAGGGTTTAGGGTTTAGGGTTTAGGGTTTAGGGTTTAGGGTTTAGGGTTTAGGGTTTAGGGTTTAGGGTTTAGGGTTTAGGGTTTAGGGTTTAGGGTTTAGGGTTTAGGGTTTAGGGTTTAGGGTTTAGGGTTTAGGGTTTAGGGTTTAGGGTTTAGGGTTTAGGGTTTAGGGTTTAGGGTTTAGGGTTTAGGGTTTAGGGTTTAGGGTTTAGGGTTTAGGGTTTAGGGTTTAGGGTTTAGGGTTTAGGGTTTAGGGTTTAGGGTTTAGGGTTTAGGGTTTAGGGTTTAGGGTTTAGGGTTTAGGGTTTAGGGTTTAGGGTTTAGGGTTTAGGGTTTAGGGTTTAGGGTTTAGGGTTTAGGGTTTAGGGTTTAGGGTTTAGGGTTTAGGGTTTAGGGTTTAGGGTTTAGGGTTTAGGGTTTAGGGTTTAGGGTTTAGGGTTTAGGGTTTAGGGTTTAGGGTTTAGGGTTTAGGGTTTAGGGTTTAGGGTTTAGGGTTTAGGGTTTAGGGTTTAGGGTTTAGGGTTTAGGGTTTAGGGTTTAGGGTTTAGGGTTTAGGGTTTAGGGTTTAGGGTTTAGGGTTTAGGGTTTAGGGTTTAGGGTTTAGGGTTTAGGGTTTAGGGTTTAGGGTTTAGGGTTTAGGGTTTAGGGTTTAGGGTTTAGGGTTTAGGGTTTAGGGTTTAGGGTTTAGGGTTTAGGGTTTAGGGTTTAGGGTTTAGGGTTTAGGGTTTAGGGTTTAGGGTTTAGGGTTTAGGGTTTAGGGTTTAGGGTTTAGGGTTTAGGGTTTAGGGTTTAGGGTTTAGGGTTTAGGGTTTAGGGTTTAGGGTTTAGGGTTTAGGGTTTAGGGTTTAGGGTTTAGGGTTTAGGGTTTAGGGTTTAGGGTTTAGGGTTTAGGGTTTAGGGTTTAGGGTTTAGGGTTTAGGGTTTAGGGTTTAGGGTTTAGGGTTTAGGGTTTAGGGTTTAGGGTTTAGGGTTTAGGGTTTAGGGTTTAGGGTTTAGGGTTTAGGGTTTAGGGTTTAGGGTTTAGGGTTTAGGGTTTAGGGTTTAGGGTTTAGGGTTTAGGGTTTAGGGTTTAGGGTTTAGGGTTTAGGGTTTAGGGTTTAGGGTTTAGGGTTTAGGGTTTAGGGTTTAGGGTTTAGGGTTTAGGGTTTAGGGTTTAGGGTTTAGGGTTTAGGGTTTAGGGTTTAGGGTTTAGGGTTTAGGGTTTAGGGTTTAGGGTTTAGGGTTTAGGGTTTAGGGTTTAGGGTTTAGGGTTTAGGGTTTAGGGTTTAGGGTTTAGGGTTTAGGGTTTAGGGTTTAGGGTTTAGGGTTTAGGGTTTAGGGTTTAGGGTTTAGGGTTTAGGGTTTAGGGTTTAGGGTTTAGGGTTTAGGGTTTAGGGTTTAGGGTTTAGGGTTTAGGGTTTAGGGTTTAGGGTTTAGGGTTTAGGGTTTAGGGTTTAGGGTTTAGGGTTTAGGGTTTAGGGTTTAGGGTTTAGGGTTTAGGGTTTAGGGTTTAGGGTTTAGGGTTTAGGGTTTAGGGTTTAGGGTTTAGGGTTTAGGGTTTAGGGTTTAGGGTTTAGGGTTTAGGGTTTAGGGTTTAGGGTTTAGGGTTTAGGGTTTAGGGTTTAGGGTTTAGGGTTTAGGGTTTAGGGTTTAGGGTTTAGGGTTTAGGGTTTAGGGTTTAGGGTTTAGGGTTTAGGGTTTAGGGTTTAGGGTTTAGGGTTTAGGGTTTAGGGTTTAGGGTTTAGGGTTTAGGGTTTAGGGTTTAGGGTTTAGGGTTTAGGGTTTAGGGTTTAGGGTTTAGGGTTTAGGGTTTAGGGTTTAGGGTTTAGGGTTTAGGGTTTAGGGTTTAGGGTTTAGGGTTTAGGGTTTAGGGTTTAGGGTTTAGGGTTTAGGGTTTAGGGTTTAGGGTTTAGGGTTTAGGGTTTAGGGTTTAGGGTTTAGGGTTTAGGGTTTAGGGTTTAGGGTTTAGGGTTTAGGGTTTAGGGTTTAGGGTTTAGGGTTTAGGGTTTAGGGTTTAGGGTTTAGGGTTTAGGGTTTAGGGTTTAGGGTTTAGGGTTTAGGGTTTAGGGTTTAGGGTTTAGGGTTTAGGGTTTAGGGTTTAGGGTTTAGGGTTTAGGGTTTAGGGTTTAGGGTTTAGGGTTTAGGGTTTAGGGTTTAGGGTTTAGGGTTTAGGGTTTAGGGTTTAGGGTTTAGGGTTTAGGGTTTAGGGTTTAGGGTTTAGGGTTTAGGGTTTAGGGTTTAGGGTTTAGGGTTTAGGGTTTAGGGTTTAGGGTTTAGGGTTTAGGGTTTAGGGTTTAGGGTTTAGGGTTTAGGGTTTAGGGTTTAGGGTTTAGGGTTTAGGGTTTAGGGTTTAGGGTTTAGGGTTTAGGGTTTAGGGTTTAGGGTTTAGGGTTTAGGGTTTAGGGTTTAGGGTTTAGGGTTTAGGGTTTAGGGTTTAGGGTTTAGGGTTTAGGGTTTAGGGTTTAGGGTTTAGGGTTTAGGGTTTAGGGTTTAGGGTTTAGGGTTTAGGGTTTAGGGTTTAGGGTTTAGGGTTTAGGGTTTAGGGTTTAGGGTTTAGGGTTTAGGGTTTAGGGTTTAGGGTTTAGGGTTTAGGGTTTAGGGTTTAGGGTTTAGGGTTTAGGGTTTAGGGTTTAGGGTTTAGGGTTTAGGGTTTAGGGTTTAGGGTTTAGGGTTTAGGGTTTAGGGTTTAGGGTTTAGGGTTTAGGGTTTAGGGTTTAGGGTTTAGGGTTTAGGGTTTAGGGTTTAGGGTTTAGGGTTTAGGGTTTAGGGTTTAGGGTTTAGGGTTTAGGGTTTAGGGTTTAGGGTTTAGGGTTTAGGGTTTAGGGTTTAGGGTTTAGGGTTTAGGGTTTAGGGTTTAGGGTTTAGGGTTTAGGGTTTAGGGTTTAGGGTTTAGGGTTTAGGGTTTAGGGTTTAGGGTTTAGGGTTTAGGGTTTAGGGTTTAGGGTTTAGGGTTTAGGGTTTAGGGTTTAGGGTTTAGGGTTTAGGGTTTAGGGTTTAGGGTTTAGGGTTTAGGGTTTAGGGTTTAGGGTTTAGGGTTTAGGGTTTAGGGTTTAGGGTTTAGGGTTTAGGGTTTAGGGTTTAGGGTTTAGGGTTTAGGGTTTAGGGTTTAGGGTTTAGGGTTTAGGGTTTAGGGTTTAGGGTTTAGGGTTTAGGGTTTAGGGTTTAGGGTTTAGGGTTTAGGGTTTAGGGTTTAGGGTTTAGGGTTTAGGGTTTAGGGTTTAGGGTTTAGGGTTTAGGGTTTAGGGTTTAGGGTTTAGGGTTTAGGGTTTAGGGTTTAGGGTTTAGGGTTTAGGGTTTAGGGTTTAGGGTTTAGGGTTTAGGGTTTAGGGTTTAGGGTTTAGGGTTTAGGGTTTAGGGTTTAGGGTTTAGGGTTTAGGGTTTAGGGTTTAGGGTTTAGGGTTTAGGGTTTAGGGTTTAGGGTTTAGGGTTTAGGGTTTAGGGTTTAGGGTTTAGGGTTTAGGGTTTAGGGTTTAGGGTTTAGGGTTTAGGGTTTAGGGTTTAGGGTTTAGGGTTTAGGGTTTAGGGTTTAGGGTTTAGGGTTTAGGGTTTAGGGTTTAGGGTTTAGGGTTTAGGGTTTAGGGTTTAGGGTTTAGGGTTTAGGGTTTAGGGTTTAGGGTTTAGGGTTTAGGGTTTAGGGTTTAGGGTTTAGGGTTTAGGGTTTAGGGTTTAGGGTTTAGGGTTTAGGGTTTAGGGTTTAGGGTTTAGGGTTTAGGGTTTAGGGTTTAGGGTTTAGGGTTTAGGGTTTAGGGTTTAGGGTTTAGGGTTTAGGGTTTAGGGTTTAGGGTTTAGGGTTTAGGGTTTAGGGTTTAGGGTTTAGGGTTTAGGGTTTAGGGTTTAGGGTTTAGGGTTTAGGGTTTAGGGTTTAGGGTTTAGGGTTTAGGGTTTAGGGTTTAGGGTTTAGGGTTTAGGGTTTAGGGTTTAGGGTTTAGGGTTTAGGGTTTAGGGTTTAGGGTTTAGGGTTTAGGGTTTAGGGTTTAGGGTTTAGGGTTTAGGGTTTAGGGTTTAGGGTTTAGGGTTTAGGGTTTAGGGTTTAGGGTTTAGGGTTTAGGGTTTAGGGTTTAGGGTTTAGGGTTTAGGGTTTAGGGTTTAGGGTTTAGGGTTTAGGGTTTAGGGTTTAGGGTTTAGGGTTTAGGGTTTAGGGTTTAGGGTTTAGGGTTTAGGGTTTAGGGTTTAGGGTTTAGGGTTTAGGGTTTAGGGTTTAGGGTTTAGGGTTTAGGGTTTAGGGTTTAGGGTTTAGGGTTTAGGGTTTAGGGTTTAGGGTTTAGGGTTTAGGGTTTAGGGTTTAGGGTTTAGGGTTTAGGGTTTAGGGTTTAGGGTTTAGGGTTTAGGGTTTAGGGTTTAGGGTTTAGGGTTTAGGGTTTAGGGTTTAGGGTTTAGGGTTTAGGGTTTAGGGTTTAGGGTTTAGGGTTTAGGGTTTAGGGTTTAGGGTTTAGGGTTTAGGGTTTAGGGTTTAGGGTTTAGGGTTTAGGGTTTAGGGTTTAGGGTTTAGGGTTTAGGGTTTAGGGTTTAGGGTTTAGGGTTTAGGGTTTAGGGTTTAGGGTTTAGGGTTTAGGGTTTAGGGTTTAGGGTTTAGGGTTTAGGGTTTAGGGTTTAGGGTTTAGGGTTTAGGGTTTAGGGTTTAGGGTTTAGGGTTTAGGGTTTAGGGTTTAGGGTTTAGGGTTTAGGGTTTAGGGTTTAGGGTTTAGGGTTTAGGGTTTAGGGTTTAGGGTTTAGGGTTTAGGGTTTAGGGTTTAGGGTTTAGGGTTTAGGGTTTAGGGTTTAGGGTTTAGGGTTTAGGGTTTAGGGTTTAGGGTTTAGGGTTTAGGGTTTAGGGTTTAGGGTTTAGGGTTTAGGGTTTAGGGTTTAGGGTTTAGGGTTTAGGGTTTAGGGTTTAGGGTTTAGGGTTTAGGGTTTAGGGTTTAGGGTTTAGGGTTTAGGGTTTAGGGTTTAGGGTTTAGGGTTTAGGGTTTAGGGTTTAGGGTTTAGGGTTTAGGGTTTAGGGTTTAGGGTTTAGGGTTTAGGGTTTAGGGTTTAGGGTTTAGGGTTTAGGGTTTAGGGTTTAGGGTTTAGGGTTTAGGGTTTAGGGTTTAGGGTTTAGGGTTTAGGGTTTAGGGTTTAGGGTTTAGGGTTTAGGGTTTAGGGTTTAGGGTTTAGGGTTTAGGGTTTAGGGTTTAGGGTTTAGGGTTTAGGGTTTAGGGTTTAGGGTTTAGGGTTTAGGGTTTAGGGTTTAGGGTTTAGGGTTTAGGGTTTAGGGTTTAGGGTTTAGGGTTTAGGGTTTAGGGTTTAGGGTTTAGGGTTTAGGGTTTAGGGTTTAGGGTTTAGGGTTTAGGGTTTAGGGTTTAGGGTTTAGGGTTTAGGGTTTAGGGTTTAGGGTTTAGGGTTTAGGGTTTAGGGTTTAGGGTTTAGGGTTTAGGGTTTAGGGTTTAGGGTTTAGGGTTTAGGGTTTAGGGTTTAGGGTTTAGGGTTTAGGGTTTAGGGTTTAGGGTTTAGGGTTTAGGGTTTAGGGTTTAGGGTTTAGGGTTTAGGGTTTAGGGTTTAGGGTTTAGGGTTTAGGGTTTAGGGTTTAGGGTTTAGGGTTTAGGGTTTAGGGTTTAGGGTTTAGGGTTTAGGGTTTAGGGTTTAGGGTTTAGGGTTTAGGGTTTAGGGTTTAGGGTTTAGGGTTTAGGGTTTAGGGTTTAGGGTTTAGGGTTTAGGGTTTAGGGTTTAGGGTTTAGGGTTTAGGGTTTAGGGTTTAGGGTTTAGGGTTTAGGGTTTAGGGTTTAGGGTTTAGGGTTTAGGGTTTAGGGTTTAGGGTTTAGGGTTTAGGGTTTAGGGTTTAGGGTTTAGGGTTTAGGGTTTAGGGTTTAGGGTTTAGGGTTTAGGGTTTAGGGTTTAGGGTTTAGGGTTTAGGGTTTAGGGTTTAGGGTTTAGGGTTTAGGGTTTAGGGTTTAGGGTTTAGGGTTTAGGGTTTAGGGTTTAGGGTTTAGGGTTTAGGGTTTAGGGTTTAGGGTTTAGGGTTTAGGGTTTAGGGTTTAGGGTTTAGGGTTTAGGGTTTAGGGTTTAGGGTTTAGGGTTTAGGGTTTAGGGTTTAGGGTTTAGGGTTTAGGGTTTAGGGTTTAGGGTTTAGGGTTTAGGGTTTAGGGTTTAGGGTTTAGGGTTTAGGGTTTAGGGTTTAGGGTTTAGGGTTTAGGGTTTAGGGTTTAGGGTTTAGGGTTTAGGGTTTAGGGTTTAGGGTTTAGGGTTTAGGGTTTAGGGTTTAGGGTTTAGGGTTTAGGGTTTAGGGTTTAGGGTTTAGGGTTTAGGGTTTAGGGTTTAGGGTTTAGGGTTTAGGGTTTAGGGTTTAGGGTTTAGGGTTTAGGGTTTAGGGTTTAGGGTTTAGGGTTTAGGGTTTAGGGTTTAGGGTTTAGGGTTTAGGGTTTAGGGTTTAGGGTTTAGGGTTTAGGGTTTAGGGTTTAGGGTTTAGGGTTTAGGGTTTAGGGTTTAGGGTTTAGGGTTTAGGGTTTAGGGTTTAGGGTTTAGGGTTTAGGGTTTAGGGTTTAGGGTTTAGGGTTTAGGGTTTAGGGTTTAGGGTTTAGGGTTTAGGGTTTAGGGTTTAGGGTTTAGGGTTTAGGGTTTAGGGTTTAGGGTTTAGGGTTTAGGGTTTAGGGTTTAGGGTTTAGGGTTTAGGGTTTAGGGTTTAGGGTTTAGGGTTTAGGGTTTAGGGTTTAGGGTTTAGGGTTTAGGGTTTAGGGTTTAGGGTTTAGGGTTTAGGGTTTAGGGTTTAGGGTTTAGGGTTTAGGGTTTAGGGTTTAGGGTTTAGGGTTTAGGGTTTAGGGTTTAGGGTTTAGGGTTTAGGGTTTAGGGTTTAGGGTTTAGGGTTTAGGGTTTAGGGTTTAGGGTTTAGGGTTTAGGGTTTAGGGTTTAGGGTTTAGGGTTTAGGGTTTAGGGTTTAGGGTTTAGGGTTTAGGGTTTAGGGTTTAGGGTTTAGGGTTTAGGGTTTAGGGTTTAGGGTTTAGGGTTTAGGGTTTAGGGTTTAGGGTTTAGGGTTTAGGGTTTAGGGTTTAGGGTTTAGGGTTTAGGGTTTAGGGTTTAGGGTTTAGGGTTTAGGGTTTAGGGTTTAGGGTTTAGGGTTTAGGGTTTAGGGTTTAGGGTTTAGGGTTTAGGGTTTAGGGTTTAGGGTTTAGGGTTTAGGGTTTAGGGTTTAGGGTTTAGGGTTTAGGGTTTAGGGTTTAGGGTTTAGGGTTTAGGGTTTAGGGTTTAGGGTTTAGGGTTTAGGGTTTAGGGTTTAGGGTTTAGGGTTTAGGGTTTAGGGTTTAGGGTTTAGGGTTTAGGGTTTAGGGTTTAGGGTTTAGGGTTTAGGGTTTAGGGTTTAGGGTTTAGGGTTTAGGGTTTAGGGTTTAGGGTTTAGGGTTTAGGGTTTAGGGTTTAGGGTTTAGGGTTTAGGGTTTAGGGTTTAGGGTTTAGGGTTTAGGGTTTAGGGTTTAGGGTTTAGGGTTTAGGGTTTAGGGTTTAGGGTTTAGGGTTTAGGGTTTAGGGTTTAGGGTTTAGGGTTTAGGGTTTAGGGTTTAGGGTTTAGGGTTTAGGGTTTAGGGTTTAGGGTTTAGGGTTTAGGGTTTAGGGTTTAGGGTTTAGGGTTTAGGGTTTAGGGTTTAGGGTTTAGGGTTTAGGGTTTAGGGTTTAGGGTTTAGGGTTTAGGGTTTAGGGTTTAGGGTTTAGGGTTTAGGGTTTAGGGTTTAGGGTTTAGGGTTTAGGGTTTAGGGTTTAGGGTTTAGGGTTTAGGGTTTAGGGTTTAGGGTTTAGGGTTTAGGGTTTAGGGTTTAGGGTTTAGGGTTTAGGGTTTAGGGTTTAGGGTTTAGGGTTTAGGGTTTAGGGTTTAGGGTTTAGGGTTTAGGGTTTAGGGTTTAGGGTTTAGGGTTTAGGGTTTAGGGTTTAGGGTTTAGGGTTTAGGGTTTAGGGTTTAGGGTTTAGGGTTTAGGGTTTAGGGTTTAGGGTTTAGGGTTTAGGGTTTAGGGTTTAGGGTTTAGGGTTTAGGGTTTAGGGTTTAGGGTTTAGGGTTTAGGGTTTAGGGTTTAGGGTTTAGGGTTTAGGGTTTAGGGTTTAGGGTTTAGGGTTTAGGGTTTAGGGTTTAGGGTTTAGGGTTTAGGGTTTAGGGTTTAGGGTTTAGGGTTTAGGGTTTAGGGTTTAGGGTTTAGGGTTTAGGGTTTAGGGTTTAGGGTTTAGGGTTTAGGGTTTAGGGTTTAGGGTTTAGGGTTTAGGGTTTAGGGTTTAGGGTTTAGGGTTTAGGGTTTAGGGTTTAGGGTTTAGGGTTTAGGGTTTAGGGTTTAGGGTTTAGGGTTTAGGGTTTAGGGTTTAGGGTTTAGGGTTTAGGGTTTAGGGTTTAGGGTTTAGGGTTTAGGGTTTAGGGTTTAGGGTTTAGGGTTTAGGGTTTAGGGTTTAGGGTTTAGGGTTTAGGGTTTAGGGTTTAGGGTTTAGGGTTTAGGGTTTAGGGTTTAGGGTTTAGGGTTTAGGGTTTAGGGTTTAGGGTTTAGGGTTTAGGGTTTAGGGTTTAGGGTTTAGGGTTTAGGGTTTAGGGTTTAGGGTTTAGGGTTTAGGGTTTAGGGTTTAGGGTTTAGGGTTTAGGGTTTAGGGTTTAGGGTTTAGGGTTTAGGGTTTAGGGTTTAGGGTTTAGGGTTTAGGGTTTAGGGTTTAGGGTTTAGGGTTTAGGGTTTAGGGTTTAGGGTTTAGGGTTTAGGGTTTAGGGTTTAGGGTTTAGGGTTTAGGGTTTAGGGTTTAGGGTTTAGGGTTTAGGGTTTAGGGTTTAGGGTTTAGGGTTTAGGGTTTAGGGTTTAGGGTTTAGGGTTTAGGGTTTAGGGTTTAGGGTTTAGGGTTTAGGGTTTAGGGTTTAGGGTTTAGGGTTTAGGGTTTAGGGTTTAGGGTTTAGGGTTTAGGGTTTAGGGTTTAGGGTTTAGGGTTTAGGGTTTAGGGTTTAGGGTTTAGGGTTTAGGGTTTAGGGTTTAGGGTTTAGGGTTTAGGGTTTAGGGTTTAGGGTTTAGGGTTTAGGGTTTAGGGTTTAGGGTTTAGGGTTTAGGGTTTAGGGTTTAGGGTTTAGGGTTTAGGGTTTAGGGTTTAGGGTTTAGGGTTTAGGGTTTAGGGTTTAGGGTTTAGGGTTTAGGGTTTAGGGTTTAGGGTTTAGGGTTTAGGGTTTAGGGTTTAGGGTTTAGGGTTTAGGGTTTAGGGTTTAGGGTTTAGGGTTTAGGGTTTAGGGTTTAGGGTTTAGGGTTTAGGGTTTAGGGTTTAGGGTTTAGGGTTTAGGGTTTAGGGTTTAGGGTTTAGGGTTTAGGGTTTAGGGTTTAGGGTTTAGGGTTTAGGGTTTAGGGTTTAGGGTTTAGGGTTTAGGGTTTAGGGTTTAGGGTTTAGGGTTTAGGGTTTAGGGTTTAGGGTTTAGGGTTTAGGGTTTAGGGTTTAGGGTTTAGGGTTTAGGGTTTAGGGTTTAGGGTTTAGGGTTTAGGGTTTAGGGTTTAGGGTTTAGGGTTTAGGGTTTAGGGTTTAGGGTTTAGGGTTTAGGGTTTAGGGTTTAGGGTTTAGGGTTTAGGGTTTAGGGTTTAGGGTTTAGGGTTTAGGGTTTAGGGTTTAGGGTTTAGGGTTTAGGGTTTAGGGTTTAGGGTTTAGGGTTTAGGGTTTAGGGTTTAGGGTTTAGGGTTTAGGGTTTAGGGTTTAGGGTTTAGGGTTTAGGGTTTAGGGTTTAGGGTTTAGGGTTTAGGGTTTAGGGTTTAGGGTTTAGGGTTTAGGGTTTAGGGTTTAGGGTTTAGGGTTTAGGGTTTAGGGTTTAGGGTTTAGGGTTTAGGGTTTAGGGTTTAGGGTTTAGGGTTTAGGGTTTAGGGTTTAGGGTTTAGGGTTTAGGGTTTAGGGTTTAGGGTTTAGGGTTTAGGGTTTAGGGTTTAGGGTTTAGGGTTTAGGGTTTAGGGTTTAGGGTTTAGGGTTTAGGGTTTAGGGTTTAGGGTTTAGGGTTTAGGGTTTAGGGTTTAGGGTTTAGGGTTTAGGGTTTAGGGTTTAGGGTTTAGGGTTTAGGGTTTAGGGTTTAGGGTTTAGGGTTTAGGGTTTAGGGTTTAGGGTTTAGGGTTTAGGGTTTAGGGTTTAGGGTTTAGGGTTTAGGGTTTAGGGTTTAGGGTTTAGGGTTTAGGGTTTAGGGTTTAGGGTTTAGGGTTTAGGGTTTAGGGTTTAGGGTTTAGGGTTTAGGGTTTAGGGTTTAGGGTTTAGGGTTTAGGGTTTAGGGTTTAGGGTTTAGGGTTTAGGGTTTAGGGTTTAGGGTTTAGGGTTTAGGGTTTAGGGTTTAGGGTTTAGGGTTTAGGGTTTAGGGTTTAGGGTTTAGGGTTTAGGGTTTAGGGTTTAGGGTTTAGGGTTTAGGGTTTAGGGTTTAGGGTTTAGGGTTTAGGGTTTAGGGTTTAGGGTTTAGGGTTTAGGGTTTAGGGTTTAGGGTTTAGGGTTTAGGGTTTAGGGTTTAGGGTTTAGGGTTTAGGGTTTAGGGTTTAGGGTTTAGGGTTTAGGGTTTAGGGTTTAGGGTTTAGGGTTTAGGGTTTAGGGTTTAGGGTTTAGGGTTTAGGGTTTAGGGTTTAGGGTTTAGGGTTTAGGGTTTAGGGTTTAGGGTTTAGGGTTTAGGGTTTAGGGTTTAGGGTTTAGGGTTTAGGGTTTAGGGTTTAGGGTTTAGGGTTTAGGGTTTAGGGTTTAGGGTTTAGGGTTTAGGGTTTAGGGTTTAGGGTTTAGGGTTTAGGGTTTAGGGTTTAGGGTTTAGGGTTTAGGGTTTAGGGTTTAGGGTTTAGGGTTTAGGGTTTAGGGTTTAGGGTTTAGGGTTTAGGGTTTAGGGTTTAGGGTTTAGGGTTTAGGGTTTAGGGTTTAGGGTTTAGGGTTTAGGGTTTAGGGTTTAGGGTTTAGGGTTTAGGGTTTAGGGTTTAGGGTTTAGGGTTTAGGGTTTAGGGTTTAGGGTTTAGGGTTTAGGGTTTAGGGTTTAGGGTTTAGGGTTTAGGGTTTAGGGTTTAGGGTTTAGGGTTTAGGGTTTAGGGTTTAGGGTTTAGGGTTTAGGGTTTAGGGTTTAGGGTTTAGGGTTTAGGGTTTAGGGTTTAGGGTTTAGGGTTTAGGGTTTAGGGTTTAGGGTTTAGGGTTTAGGGTTTAGGGTTTAGGGTTTAGGGTTTAGGGTTTAGGGTTTAGGGTTTAGGGTTTAGGGTTTAGGGTTTAGGGTTTAGGGTTTAGGGTTTAGGGTTTAGGGTTTAGGGTTTAGGGTTTAGGGTTTAGGGTTTAGGGTTTAGGGTTTAGGGTTTAGGGTTTAGGGTTTAGGGTTTAGGGTTTAGGGTTTAGGGTTTAGGGTTTAGGGTTTAGGGTTTAGGGTTTAGGGTTTAGGGTTTAGGGTTTAGGGTTTAGGGTTTAGGGTTTAGGGTTTAGGGTTTAGGGTTTAGGGTTTAGGGTTTAGGGTTTAGGGTTTAGGGTTTAGGGTTTAGGGTTTAGGGTTTAGGGTTTAGGGTTTAGGGTTTAGGGTTTAGGGTTTAGGGTTTAGGGTTTAGGGTTTAGGGTTTAGGGTTTAGGGTTTAGGGTTTAGGGTTTAGGGTTTAGGGTTTAGGGTTTAGGGTTTAGGGTTTAGGGTTTAGGGTTTAGGGTTTAGGGTTTAGGGTTTAGGGTTTAGGGTTTAGGGTTTAGGGTTTAGGGTTTAGGGTTTAGGGTTTAGGGTTTAGGGTTTAGGGTTTAGGGTTTAGGGTTTAGGGTTTAGGGTTTAGGGTTTAGGGTTTAGGGTTTAGGGTTTAGGGTTTAGGGTTTAGGGTTTAGGGTTTAGGGTTTAGGGTTTAGGGTTTAGGGTTTAGGGTTTAGGGTTTAGGGTTTAGGGTTTAGGGTTTAGGGTTTAGGGTTTAGGGTTTAGGGTTTAGGGTTTAGGGTTTAGGGTTTAGGGTTTAGGGTTTAGGGTTTAGGGTTTAGGGTTTAGGGTTTAGGGTTTAGGGTTTAGGGTTTAGGGTTTAGGGTTTAGGGTTTAGGGTTTAGGGTTTAGGGTTTAGGGTTTAGGGTTTAGGGTTTAGGGTTTAGGGTTTAGGGTTTAGGGTTTAGGGTTTAGGGTTTAGGGTTTAGGGTTTAGGGTTTAGGGTTTAGGGTTTAGGGTTTAGGGTTTAGGGTTTAGGGTTTAGGGTTTAGGGTTTAGGGTTTAGGGTTTAGGGTTTAGGGTTTAGGGTTTAGGGTTTAGGGTTTAGGGTTTAGGGTTTAGGGTTTAGGGTTTAGGGTTTAGGGTTTAGGGTTTAGGGTTTAGGGTTTAGGGTTTAGGGTTTAGGGTTTAGGGTTTAGGGTTTAGGGTTTAGGGTTTAGGGTTTAGGGTTTAGGGTTTAGGGTTTAGGGTTTAGGGTTTAGGGTTTAGGGTTTAGGGTTTAGGGTTTAGGGTTTAGGGTTTAGGGTTTAGGGTTTAGGGTTTAGGGTTTAGGGTTTAGGGTTTAGGGTTTAGGGTTTAGGGTTTAGGGTTTAGGGTTTAGGGTTTAGGGTTTAGGGTTTAGGGTTTAGGGTTTAGGGTTTAGGGTTTAGGGTTTAGGGTTTAGGGTTTAGGGTTTAGGGTTTAGGGTTTAGGGTTTAGGGTTTAGGGTTTAGGGTTTAGGGTTTAGGGTTTAGGGTTTAGGGTTTAGGGTTTAGGGTTTAGGGTTTAGGGTTTAGGGTTTAGGGTTTAGGGTTTAGGGTTTAGGGTTTAGGGTTTAGGGTTTAGGGTTTAGGGTTTAGGGTTTAGGGTTTAGGGTTTAGGGTTTAGGGTTTAGGGTTTAGGGTTTAGGGTTTAGGGTTTAGGGTTTAGGGTTTAGGGTTTAGGGTTTAGGGTTTAGGGTTTAGGGTTTAGGGTTTAGGGTTTAGGGTTTAGGGTTTAGGGTTTAGGGTTTAGGGTTTAGGGTTTAGGGTTTAGGGTTTAGGGTTTAGGGTTTAGGGTTTAGGGTTTAGGGTTTAGGGTTTAGGGTTTAGGGTTTAGGGTTTAGGGTTTAGGGTTTAGGGTTTAGGGTTTAGGGTTTAGGGTTTAGGGTTTAGGGTTTAGGGTTTAGGGTTTAGGGTTTAGGGTTTAGGGTTTAGGGTTTAGGGTTTAGGGTTTAGGGTTTAGGGTTTAGGGTTTAGGGTTTAGGGTTTAGGGTTTAGGGTTTAGGGTTTAGGGTTTAGGGTTTAGGGTTTAGGGTTTAGGGTTTAGGGTTTAGGGTTTAGGGTTTAGGGTTTAGGGTTTAGGGTTTAGGGTTTAGGGTTTAGGGTTTAGGGTTTAGGGTTTAGGGTTTAGGGTTTAGGGTTTAGGGTTTAGGGTTTAGGGTTTAGGGTTTAGGGTTTAGGGTTTAGGGTTTAGGGTTTAGGGTTTAGGGTTTAGGGTTTAGGGTTTAGGGTTTAGGGTTTAGGGTTTAGGGTTTAGGGTTTAGGGTTTAGGGTTTAGGGTTTAGGGTTTAGGGTTTAGGGTTTAGGGTTTAGGGTTTAGGGTTTAGGGTTTAGGGTTTAGGGTTTAGGGTTTAGGGTTTAGGGTTTAGGGTTTAGGGTTTAGGGTTTAGGGTTTAGGGTTTAGGGTTTAGGGTTTAGGGTTTAGGGTTTAGGGTTTAGGGTTTAGGGTTTAGGGTTTAGGGTTTAGGGTTTAGGGTTTAGGGTTTAGGGTTTAGGGTTTAGGGTTTAGGGTTTAGGGTTTAGGGTTTAGGGTTTAGGGTTTAGGGTTTAGGGTTTAGGGTTTAGGGTTTAGGGTTTAGGGTTTAGGGTTTAGGGTTTAGGGTTTAGGGTTTAGGGTTTAGGGTTTAGGGTTTAGGGTTTAGGGTTTAGGGTTTAGGGTTTAGGGTTTAGGGTTTAGGGTTTAGGGTTTAGGGTTTAGGGTTTAGGGTTTAGGGTTTAGGGTTTAGGGTTTAGGGTTTAGGGTTTAGGGTTTAGGGTTTAGGGTTTAGGGTTTAGGGTTTAGGGTTTAGGGTTTAGGGTTTAGGGTTTAGGGTTTAGGGTTTAGGGTTTAGGGTTTAGGGTTTAGGGTTTAGGGTTTAGGGTTTAGGGTTTAGGGTTTAGGGTTTAGGGTTTAGGGTTTAGGGTTTAGGGTTTAGGGTTTAGGGTTTAGGGTTTAGGGTTTAGGGTTTAGGGTTTAGGGTTTAGGGTTTAGGGTTTAGGGTTTAGGGTTTAGGGTTTAGGGTTTAGGGTTTAGGGTTTAGGGTTTAGGGTTTAGGGTTTAGGGTTTAGGGTTTAGGGTTTAGGGTTTAGGGTTTAGGGTTTAGGGTTTAGGGTTTAGGGTTTAGGGTTTAGGGTTTAGGGTTTAGGGTTTAGGGTTTAGGGTTTAGGGTTTAGGGTTTAGGGTTTAGGGTTTAGGGTTTAGGGTTTAGGGTTTAGGGTTTAGGGTTTAGGGTTTAGGGTTTAGGGTTTAGGGTTTAGGGTTTAGGGTTTAGGGTTTAGGGTTTAGGGTTTAGGGTTTAGGGTTTAGGGTTTAGGGTTTAGGGTTTAGGGTTTAGGGTTTAGGGTTTAGGGTTTAGGGTTTAGGGTTTAGGGTTTAGGGTTTAGGGTTTAGGGTTTAGGGTTTAGGGTTTAGGGTTTAGGGTTTAGGGTTTAGGGTTTAGGGTTTAGGGTTTAGGGTTTAGGGTTTAGGGTTTAGGGTTTAGGGTTTAGGGTTTAGGGTTTAGGGTTTAGGGTTTAGGGTTTAGGGTTTAGGGTTTAGGGTTTAGGGTTTAGGGTTTAGGGTTTAGGGTTTAGGGTTTAGGGTTTAGGGTTTAGGGTTTAGGGTTTAGGGTTTAGGGTTTAGGGTTTAGGGTTTAGGGTTTAGGGTTTAGGGTTTAGGGTTTAGGGTTTAGGGTTTAGGGTTTAGGGT